>JARYGA010013043.1:0-24968 GCA_030545235.1 Helianthus tuberosus
AAGTCAAACTTTGTTTGACTTTCTGCATTGACCAGTTTATGGTCAATGCGAAGTTCGTTTGAACTTCGCAACGTGATTGTAATCACGATGGTTATAGTCCCTTGTGACTATGCCTACTGATTACCACGTTGTCTAGGGTCGTAAGGGTAAGCGATCTAATAAATCGCTTATACCTTCAAACCCGACCCATTTGGTCGATCATTAGGATCCGACCAAACACATTAGGTGACCATAGTATATAGGGAATAACCCTCCGAGGTTATACCATATGGTCGCTTCGTTTAAATAGTTGTATGATAGGTAGTTTATATGCCTTAGGTAAATTACCAAAATACCCCCTTTGATGCCAAAATTCGTTTTAAACATATGTAACATAACTTTTGACATCTAAACTGATTTGACAACCATATTAGACATGTTAAGGCATATTTTACTTGTCATAGGACTAGTTAGGCGTTCCGAACGCGTTTTACGCGAACGACGCGTTAAAGTAGCATAAGCTACCTAAACGGGTCGTAATGGGTCACAAACACTTAGGTTAAGTTTCGTTTTAGTATGTGGGCTTTGTTAAATCATATTACACGAGTCTCCATACTCGTTTGGTTTACGAACCCTCATTCTATCCGATCCTCCGATTTAGGTCCGGTTTATTAACATAGTTACCTATATTAGGTGCCGTTTGATTCCGTGATCTCTAGCATTGCTTAGTGGTTATCTCAGGACTTCTGAGCAATCTCAAGTGAGTACATAGACCCCTCTTTTACTGTTTTCCAAACTATTTTGGGGTGAAACACATGTGCCTACTTGTTACTTTCATGCTTTCACATCATATACTTGCTATGTTCATTAGTACATTTATAGTACATGATTTCATTGTGTTCATGCTATGTATGCCCATTGTGTGCGTACTTAGTACATTGTTTTACATTACATTTCATGCTATGTATGCCCATTGTGTTCGTACTTAGTACATTGTTTTACATTACATTTCATGCTATGTATGCCCATTGTGTGCGTACTTAGTACAGTTGTTTTCATCACATGCTTACATTTTGTTATGACATTTAGGTTGTTTACAATGGAACAATACATTGATTAACATTAGCTATGCCGTTCGTTAGTAGGTAGTGGTACCATAGGAATTGACAACTCCCGTTCCTGAAATCCTGGGTTTGTTTGGATTGGAAGGAATGACCGAATTCAATATACATAACTTAGATAAACCTTTAATTTGTTTAAGGGTTTATCGCCACAGTCTCAAGGCTTGGATGTATGCTTTTTCACAATACCGCATAAATGTTTGTAACAGTATAGCATGCATTTGTTCCACAAAACATAACTTTGATTTAAACCATGTTTTACTTCAATACCTTGTTTTTGTGCATTTTACATATGGATTAGTTGATATATTTCACTTACCATACATGATATTTTTGGGTAAACATTACATGATCTACATTAACATAAACATTTTGACATTGATATACACATTTAGTGGTTTACATTGGACATAGACATTTCAATATGGTTTACACATTAACACATGACAATTCATTTATACATGAACAACTTACATTGATGGTTGGTTTGGGTAAATGATTCGAGTAACGAGGCGAGTGTAATATAATACAAGCATGGTGGATACGCCGCTGGTACTTCTTATATATAAGTGTTTGTATAACATTACATGTCGTAGCGTTACTTAAATCATTTCAATATTTGATATATTACATTTTACATAAACAACTTATTTTCACAAGACATTGATTTACAAAACAACTTATCTTATACAAACTCATTTTTACTTGGTTATTCATTTAACCTTACATTATTCTCTTATTTATACATATCATTGCTTTGAATGATTTACAAAACAAAACAACTTACAAGGTTCATGACTGACTATTATTAAACAATTTTTCCTAAACTTATAAGTCATGAATCCTATTTTCACAAAACCTATGTATCTCACAGGCATTTTTATGCTGACGTACCTATTTTCACATGTGTTTTCAGGAGCTTTTCCGTAAGATGATGATCGTGACACTAGGGCGGACCTGTGCCTTATAGACATAAAACGGAGATAGACTTAGTTTAATTATGTTATGAACTCTTTATTTCCTGTTTAAAGACAATGAAACTCTTATGTTGATAAATAAAATACAACTTTGAATGCCATGGTTATGAAACAATTAATTCTGTTACAACACTCCCCGACATTTCCGCCATGGTTGCATGTTATACGCGGTCGGGGTGTGACAGCAGAGTTGGTATCAGAGCCAATGGTTATAGGGAATTAGGTTATTAGTAATTCTTTGACCTAGACTATAACCTTTCTAGGACCCTAACACAAGTTATCTTGTGTTTAGATCTTAAAACATGTACATCACCTATCCTTAGGTGATTATCAAAACAAAAAAAAACCAAATTTTCCAAAACGATTTTTGAAAAACAATCATCTGTTTTTGGATGATTTATTACAAGGTTTTTAACCCTCTTTTGTAAGGTTTTGAACCATTCCAGTTTCCAACTATATTGCAAAAAAGCAGTGATCCTTGTACAACTTCGGAAGAAAACAAGCTCGATACAATGAATTTCTAGTGTAAGTGTGTGTTTTCGCTAAGTGTTTGCAGAGAATTCGAGTGTAATGTGTTTTTTGTGTGGTGTGTACGAATTATGCCTTCATTGAGCTCGTTTTCCCCTTAAAATGATTAAAAAAATAAGTAACTAACTTCCCGAAAAAGGTGGGAAGTCACCCATGACCACCACTAACGGTTATTTCTTCAATATGCACGTGCCTAAAAGCATATTCCACGAGATTCCAGCAAAGAAGTGGTCCACTACGTCCATTACCTGCATTTACACATTAAAAACGGGCAAAACATAAAGGATCCTGATCCTCAGACTCGTGATCCTCAGACGCGTGATCCTCAGACTCTGGATCCTCAGACTCTGGATCCTCAGACTCTCTGCATCAGCCATTAAGCATCCGTGATCCATGCCTAGTCTCAGGATAGATGATCCTTAGCATAAAATTCATGCCCTAACAATTGCCCCCAATATGGCAGTTGTGATAAGGATTCACAGCTGTCATATTTCCGTCAGAAGCGGACTAGTCGTTGCTGCTGGTAACTAGTTGTTACACTGCCTGTCGTCACTGATAAGACCTGCTATAATCATCATTGCAGAATATAGAGTTAGAGATAACTCCTCAAGTGCCTTTACAAATCAGAAGATCCTTCCGTTCGTGGAGAATGAATCCTTCTACACAGTTTGCTATTAACCTTCCTGCACTTTAATTTCAGAGAATCCAAGTTAGGATTCTATATCCTTGTAAATTATTGCTGAATAAGCAAACTATGAAAAGTAAAGCTTCTAGGATCAAGGGTCCTTATCGTCAGAACTTGTATAACTTTAGACAGTAGTTTCTAGGGTGAAGAATCATGGATCCTTGAATAATAGGCAGGACAATGGGTGGTGGATGGATCCTCTGTTTGGGGGATGAAGCCACTCGTTATCCTTTCGTCTTTTATTTTCTGCACTACAAAGACCAGTAAACAATGGACACCCTTTGCCAACCCATGTGGACGGGCCACGTTTTGCTGGTAGAAACGTGGGTTGGCAATTTTGACAACCGTAAATGGTTTAACCTTTTGTGAATAAAATAACTTGAACTTTTTGGCTTATTTTGTGTTGATATCGTTGTTAATATCTTACTTTCCAACTGTTGTAATGTTCATTCTGTTTATACTTATTAAGCCTTGAAAAATTAAAAAAGATATCCAAAAAGTTTAGGATATGATCAAAGATCACATATCCCATAACCGATAAGTTCTAAAAAGTGATATAGTTTAAGAATCACAAGTTCAGTTGTCAAGTATAAGGGTTATTCAAATGAATAATGAATAAAATCAAAATAGTTAAGGATCATACCTGAGAATCCAAGTTAGGATCCTAACCTTTATCATTATAAACAGGATAACCATAAGACAAACCTTAATGGAAGGTAAGGATCAAGGATCCTTGGTCGCTTGTCTCCAAAAACCTGAAATAGGATACACCTTGGGACTAAGCCAATATAATATAAGAGTTAGTAACTGGGGACAAGCCCAACAAACTGGGGACAAGCCCAAATAAACTGGGGACAAGCCCAAATAAACGGATGTAAACTGGGGTCAAGCCCATATAAACGGATGTAAACTGGGGTCAAGCCCATATAAACGGATGTAAACTGGGGTCAAGCCCATATAAACGGATGTAAACTGGAGTATGGCCCTCACTGGCGACTATCCAAACTTAGTGACATGAAAATGCCAAAACCTTAGCTAACGTGAAAACGTTAGAAACCTTAGCTAACGTGAAAACGTTAGAAACCTTAGGAACGGATGTATGGTACGTCTACCATTATACGTAGGATCTTAGGCATAGCCAGTACAATGGAATTATCAGCCCCTAAAACGAGTACTGGTCCCACTGCCTTGAACTATACCAGGATCATCGTGCGCTACAGGCGGAACTGGGGACAAGCCCAAACTGGGGACAAGCCCAAACTGGGGACAAGCCCAAAACTTTGGAGAGTTGGCCAACCACTTTGATCTTCTGTAAAATGATAACAACTCTGCAAAAGCTTAAACTTTGTGAAAATAGATGTTAACTGATTAACATCTTTAACTTATGATAAGTAATAAGTATAAAATGAATGAAAATGAAAATGAAAGTAATGTGTTACCAAATGTAGAATCATATATCCTTTGAGGATCCTGGATCCTTAATCAGAATACCGGTATCGCTGAGGATCCCTGATCCTTCTTACTTAGTATTTTTTGAGATGAACAGCATTCCAAGCTCTTGGTAGGAGATCATCATCCATTGTTAACAAGTGATATGCCCCCTTTCCTGATTCAGCATCAATTAGATAGGGGTCTTCCGACTTTGGTGCTAGCTTGCCATCAGAAGGATTTGTAGTGTTCTGGAATGCTTTTCTTAGCACAAAATCACCAACTTGAAATCTTCTAATCCTGACATTCTTGTTGTATGCTCCAGCCATTCTTTGTTGATAACTGGCCATTTCCTTTTTTCAGACTTTGAGTAAAAGCTTCTTCTTAGGATGCAGATGTTATGTTGGTTGGTGTAGAATAGTACTGTGTCTTTGACAAGCATCACACTTCTTTGCATAATCCACAACATCCTTCTTCATGGTAGGCCTATAGTATGTTGTTCTAAGAATCCTTGAGAATAGTGCTTTGCCCCCAGTGTGGTTTCCACAGTCTCCTTGACTTTGAAAGCTTTAGGATTTTGTCCTGTAGGGATCTCTCCATGTTGTATATATCTTAGGATTGGAAGGATCCAGGATCCTGAATTCGACTGTGCAGGATCACCAGGTATGATTGCAGAATCCTCCACTATCTCCATGGCTACGTGATCCTCAATTGCAGGAGTTAAAACATGGGTGATGAGTATTTTTCACATCTTCTGGCATCTTTAGGAATGATCCAAGGTTAGTTAAAGCGTCTGCTTCTGCATTCTCTTCTCTGGATACCTGTGTTAGACTGAAAAAAGCAAAAGAATCTGCCAATTTCTTGACTATTTCTAAGTACTCGATTAGTATTTCACCTTTAATAGCATAAGAACCATTAAAGTAGTTAGTAATTAATAGGGAATCTACGAATACTTGAAGATACCTGATCCTTATATTGTTAGCTAATTGCAAACCTGCTATCAAGGCCTCCTACTCTGCCTCATGATTAGTGGTTTGGAATTCACATGCAATGGATTGGGGTATAATGTCCCCCTGTGGCGATTTTAGTAGTGTGCCTTGTCAAGTTCCTTTAACATTTGAAGCTCTATCCGTGAAGAGTGTCCAAGGATCCTTTGTCTTCTCAAGTTGTTGAACTTCTAATTCAGCTTTCCTTTGTAGATCACTACTGAAATCAGCCACAAAGTCAGCTAAGGCTTGGGACTTGATGGCAGTCCTGGGTTCATACTCAATGCTTGACTATCCACTTTGCCATTCTACCTGCCATTTCAGTTTTTCTAGGAACATTCTTAATAGGAAAGTTAGCTTTCATAATAATAGTGTGAGTTTCTAAATAATGTCTATGTTTAGCAGAAGCCATAATTAAATCAAGAATTAATTTCTCTAAATGAGAATACCTGGCCTCAGCATCAAGTAGAATTTTACTTACATAGTATACCGGATGTTGAGAGCCTTCATGATCCTTAACTAGGATCACACTTACTGCTTTAACTGAAATAGCTAAGTATAAGGATAACGATTCTCCATTTTCTGGTTTCATCAGGGCTGGTGCTGAGGATAGATAATCCTTGAGAACCTTGAGTGCAGCTTCATGCTTATCAGTTCACTCAAACTTGCCTTGAGCAATTTGTCTACCTCTTCTTGGACAATGACATTCCTTTCAAGTGTAAACTTTCTCCTTTTCTGGGGTATTGGCTTGAAAGACCTGTCAATACCAAGTTTGTGAGTAATAACATTCTTAGATATACCTGTCATATCTTCATGTTTCCAAGCAAAGGTAGATTTTCTTCTTTCCAAGAAGGATACTAAATCCTGCTCAATACTGTCTAGGATCCCGGATCCTATAAAAATTTTGGATTCAGGATCCTCTGGGTTCAACAGAATATCCTTGACGTCTTGCTCTTTTGCCTCCATGACGTCTTGCTCCTTAGAGGCTGGCTTCATTGAAGAAGTGTAACAGTTCTTTGCCTCCTGCTGATCACTTTCTATCTTCACCATATCTCATAGAGTTAGGAGCTTGACACATTGATGATATGTTGAGGGGGACTGCCTTCATATCGTGTATCCATGGCCTGTCAAAGATAACATTACAGCAAGACAAGCAATCAATAACATAGATTTTTTAACATAATTCACTCCCTCTATATAGATAGGAAGTTTGATATCCCCCAATGTAATCTTTGTCTCTCCACTGAATCCCACAAGGACAGATGATCTTTGGGCAATATCGGATTCAAGGATGTCCATTCTATTGAGGACATCCAACTGGATTATGTTCACTGAGCTTTTCCCATCAATGAGAATCCTGCGAACAAAATGGTTAGATATAAATAATGTAATAACTACACCGTCGTGATGAGGATCCTGAATGTCCACACAGTTATCCTCATCATATGATATCACTTTCTGATGGGTAAGGATGGAGGTCCGAACAGGTCTGCCCCCATTCTCCATCTTTGTTTCCTTTGCACGTCTCTTAGCTGCTGAGAACCTCCGGAGATGAAATGGATGATTTGAGCATCGGATGGTGGAGGAGGAGCTTTTTCAGGAACTTTCTCAGGATACTTGATCCTTGACTTTTTCCTTCTGAGCAATTCCTTCAAGTATCCTTTGCTCAAAAGATAACCTATCTCCTTCCTTAATGCTATGCACTCATCTGTGAGATGACCAGAATCCCCATGGTAAGCACACCATTTCGATTTGTCTTTGGTGGTAGGCGGTTTGTCATTCTTCCTTGGCCACCTAACCTTGTCACCTAAACTCTGCATAGAAAGGATTAGTTCATTATTATCAGTAGAAAAACAATATTCAGAAATAGGAGGATAATCCTAATCATCTTCCTCTTGTTCCACATCATGCACACTCTGGTTGTCATGCTTGGAGTATTGCTTGGATCAGTTATCCTTGAGATAGGATCCTTATTTGTCTTGCTTTGAGGATCCTGACAATCTCTCGTGGATCCTTTTGTCATCCTCTAAACGGATGAACCTAAGGGCCCTCTTTCTTTCCTCATCTAAGTTCCTGCAAGGTGTCATAACAAGATCATCATAGAACTGAGAATCCTTAAGCAAACCCATTTTAAAGGCTTCTAGAGCTGTAGCAATATCTAAGTTAGGGATTTCTAAGGATTCTTTACTAAATCTAGTGATGTAATCTCTAAGTGATTCATTTTGACCTTGTGTTACCCTATATAGATCACTAGTTAATCGTTCAAATTTTCTACTACATGAAAATTGGCTATTAAACAAATTAACTAGATTAGCAAATGAAGTAATAGAGTAAGGAGGAAGACTTAGCAGCCATTTTAATGTTGATCCGGTAAGTGTGGATCCAAAGCCCTTGCACAAGCAACCAAATTTGGTTGCACAAACCGTCATGATGAGGATCATGTATGTCGACACGGTCATCCCCATCAAAGTATATGACTTTTTCCTGGGTAAGGATGGAAGTTTGAACAGGTTTGTCCCTATTCTCCATCTTTGTTTCCTTTGCATGTCTCTTAGCTGCTGAGAACCTCCGGAGATGAAATGGATGATTTGAGCATCAGCTAGTGGAGGAGGAGCTTTTTCAGGAACTTTCTCAGGATCCTTGGTCCTTGACTTTTTCCTTCCAAGCAATTCCTTCAAGTATCCTTTGCTCAAAAGATAACCTATCTCCTTCCTTAATGCTATGCACTCATCTGTGAGATGACCAGAATCCCCATGGTAAGCACACCATTTCGATTTGTCTTTGGTGGTAGGCGGTTTGTCATTCTTCCTTGGCCACCTAACCTTGTCACCTAAACTCTGCATAGAAAGGATTAGTTCATTATTATCAGTAGAAAAACAATATTCAGAAATAGGAGGATAATCCTAATCATCTTCCTCTTGTTCCACATCATGCACACTCTGGTTGTCATGCTTGGAGTATTGCTTGGATCAGTTATCCTTGAGATAGGATCCTTATTTGTCTTGCTTTGAGGATCCTGACAATCTCTCGTGGATCCTTTTGTCATCCTCTAAACGGATGAACCTAAGGGCCCTGTTTCTTTCCTCATCTAAGTTCCTGCAAGGTGTCATAACAAGATCATCATAGAACTGAGAATCCTTAAGCAAACCCATTTTAAAGGCTTCTAGAGCTGTAGCAATATCTAAGTTAGGGATTTCTAAGGATTCTTTACTAAATCTAGTGATGTAATCTCTAAGTGATTCATTTTGACCTTGTGTTACCCTATATAGATCACTAGTTAATCGTTCAAATTTTCTACTACATGAAAATTGGCTATTAAACAAATTAACTAGATTAGCAAATGAAGTAATAGAGTAAGGAGGAAGACTTAGCAGCCATTTTAATGTTGATCCGGTAAGTGTGGATCCAAAGCCCTTGCACAAGCAACCAAATTTGGTGTCACAAACCGTCATGATGAGGATCATGTATGTCGACACGGTCATCCCCATCAAAGTATATGACTTTTTCCTGGGTAAGGATGGAAGTTCGAACAGGTTTGTCCCTATTCTCCATCTTTGTTTCCTTTGCATGTCTCTTAGCTGCTGAGAACCTCCGGAGATGAAATGGATGATTTGAGCATCAGCTAGTGGAGGAGGAGCTTTTTCAGGAACTTTCTCAGGATCCTTGGTCCTTGACTTTTTCCTTCCAAGCAATTCCTTCAAGTATCCTTTGCTCAAAAGATAACCTATCTCCTTCCTTAATGCTATGCACTCATCTGTGAGATGACCAGAATCCCCATGGTAAGCACACCATTTCGATTTGTCTTTGGTGGTAGGCGGTTTGTCATTCTTCCTTGGCCACCTAACCTTGTCACCTAAACTCTGCATAGAAAGGATTAGTTCATTATTATCAGTAGAAAAACAATATTCAGAAATAGGAGGATAATCCTAATCATCTTCCTCTTGTTCCACATCATGCACACTCTGGTTGTCATGCTTGGAGTATTGCTTGGATCAGTTATCCTTGAGATAGGATCCTTATTTGTCTTGCTTTGAGGATCCTGACAATCTCTCGTGGATCCTTTTGTCATCCTCTAAACGGATGAACCTAAGGGCCCTGTTTCTTTCCTCATCTAAGTTCCTGCAAGGTGTCATAACAAGATCATCATAGAACTGAGAATCCTTAAGCAAACCCATTTTAAAGGCTTCTAGAGCTGTAGCAATATCTAAGTTAGGGATTTCTAAGGATTCTTTACTAAATCTAGTGATGTAATCTCTAAGTGATTCATTTTGACCTTGTGTTACCCTATATAGATCACTAGTTAATCGTTCAAATTTTCTACTACATGAAAATTGGCTATTAAACAAATTAACTAGATTAGCAAATGAAGTAATAGAGTAAGGAGGAAGACTTAGCAGCCATTTTAATGTTGATCCGGTAAGTGTGGATCCAAAGCCCTTGCACAAGCAACCAAATTTGGTGTCTGAAACCTCTTCGGTATCTCTGCATCATAAGTAGGTGGTGCAAAACGAGATACCTTGTGGCTTTCATCAGGAATTTCAGGAATGGGCTTAACCACTCCTGGAACGTTGGATATTATATCCCTATGTTTCTGCAATTCCTTAGCCATAGCTTGGTTGATACCTATATCCTGCACAATGCCATGGTTAGCATTGCAAAAATTATTCAAAGTGTTACCTCCTGAATGATTCAAATTTGGAATTCCAGATGTGAATCCATGTTGGCGGGATTCTGGCATAACTGAGGGACCAGAGGAAGCAATGGTCTGCATTGGTATGAAGTCTCCTAGATAAACATCTGAACTTCTGGGTTGCACACTCCTTAAGTATCTTTGATCCTGGAAGATGTTGGATCCTTGAAGTGTTGTGAATGTAGGTCTTGGAGGATAATCCATGGATCCGGAAACCTGAGATGAGGATCCTTGAACCTGGAAGGAGGATCCTTGAACCTGAGAGGATCCTTGAACCTGAGAGGGTCCTTGAAACTGGGAGGATCCTTAAACCTGCAAGGATCCTTGAACCTGAGAGGATCCTTGAACCTGAGAGGATCCTTGAACCTGAGAGGATCCTTGAACCTGTGAGGATCCTTGAACCTGAGAGGATCCTTAAACCTGCGAGGATCCTTGAACCTGTGAGGATCCTTGAACCTGAGAGGATCCTTGAATCTAAGAGGATCCTTGAACCTGCGAGGATCCTCGAACCTGAGAGGATCCTTGAATCTGCGTGAATCCTCGAACCTGAGAGGATCCTTGAATCTGCGAGGATCCTTGAACCTGAGAGGATCCTTAAACCTGCGAGGATCCTTGAACCTGCGAGGATCCTTGAACCTGAGAGGATCCTTGAATCGGCTGCGTCCCCATGCATCCTCCTAAACTGGTGAAGAATCCCTGATGCTGAAATGAGGATCCTGAAGGCTAGAAAGAGGATCCTCGAGCCTGAGACATTACCGATGATCCAGAACGTATTCTATTGATGCACCCTGGTATTGGACATCTAGAGCTGCAAAGTGCTGGGAAGTTATGACTGGAGTGTCGAAATTCAGCGACCTCGACATCAAAGGGGAGTGATCCTCTGCTGATTTTATCAATTTCGCGAAGGATCCTGCCATTGGTTTTGACCTGCTGCTGCATGTGATCCTTCATCTGCACAATCAAAGCATAAAAATCACTGTTAGTAAGTGTAGAGCAAGAAACAACAGTTGGTTTTGTGAAAATGGGGGTTGTCTTCTTCAGAGAATTCTTAGCATTCTTCTGGAATGCAAGGGGAAGATGATGCAAAGGCAGAATGCCCTGTGAAAAAGTGACCGCCGGCATAGAACTTGGAGTAGTTTTCCCCGAGAAGCCATGTGGTTGAAGATAATGAACCGAAATGAATGAAATGAACAAAATTTCTCAGAATTGAAGCACCAATTGCCCCACGGTGGGCGCCAAACTGTTTTGGTCAAAAATCACACAAGGATAATGCAACCAAATCTGATTTTGTGAGGTATGATGCTTGGTTAATTGTATGAACAACAAGTATATAAAATCAACGATGAACACCGAGATTTATACGAGGAAAAATCCCTTGATCTTTAGAAGATCTCCGGCATAAAAAACCTCGGGTGATGGAAACTACCGATCACCAACTATATTGCAAAAACAGCAGTGATCCTTGTACAACTTCGGAAGAAAACAAGCTCGATACAATGAATTTCTAGTGTAAGTGTGTGTTTTATCTAAGTGTTTGCAGAGAATTCGAGTGTAATGTGTTTTTTGTGTGGTGTGTACGAATTATGCCTTCATTGAGCTCGTTTTCCCCTTAAAATGATTAAAAAAATAAGTAACTAACTTCCCAAAAAAGGTGGGAAGTCACCCATGACCACCACTAACGGTTATTTCTTCAATATGCACGTGCCTAAAAGCATATTCCACGAGATTCCAGCAAAGAAGTGGTCCACTACGTCCATTACCTGCATTTACACATTAAAAACGTGCAAAACATAAAGGATCCTGATCCTCAGACTCGTGATCCTCAGACGCGTGATCCTCAGACTCTGGATCCTCAGACTCTGGATCCTCAGACTCTCTGCATCAGCCATTAAGCATCCGTGATCCATGCCTAGTCTCAGGATAGATGATCCTTAGCATAAAATTCATGCCCTAACAAATGGAACAATACATTCATTAACATTAGCTACGCCGTTCGTTAGTAGGTAGTGGTACCATAGGAATTGACAACTCCTGTTCCTGAAATCCTGGGTTTGTTTGGATTGGAAGGAATGACCGAATTCGATATACATAACTTAGATAAACCTTTAATTTGTTTAAGGGTTTATCGCCACAGTCTCAAGGCTTGGATGTATGCATTTTCACAATACCGCATAAATGTTTGTAACAGTATAGCATGCATTTGTTCCACAAAACATAACTTTGATTTAAACCATGTTTTACTTCAATACCTTGTTTTTGTACATTTCACATATGGATTAGTTGATATATTTCACTTACCATACATGATATTTTTGGGTAAACATTACACGATCTACATTAACATAAACATTTTGACATTGATATACACATTTAGTGGTTTACATTGGACATAGACATTTCAATATGGTTTACACATTAACACATGACAATTCATTTATACATGAACAACTTACATTGATGGTTGGTTTGGGTAAATGATTCGAGTAACGAGGCGAGTGTAATATAATACAAGCATGGTGGATACGCCGCTGGTACTTCCTATATATAAGTGTTTGTATAACATTACATGTCGTAGTGTTACTTAAATCATTTCAATATTTGACATATTACATTTTACATAAACAACTTATTTTCACAAAAGATTGATTTACAAAACAACTTATCTTATACAAACTCATTTTTACTTGGTTATTCATTTAACCTTACATTATTCTCTTATTTATACATATCATTGCTTTGAATGATTTACAAAACAAAACAACTTACAAGGTTCATGACTGACTGTTATTAAACAATTTTTCCTAAACTTATAAGTCATGAATCCTATTTTCACAAAACCTATGTATCTCACAGGCATTTTTATGCTGACGTACCTATTTTCACATGTGTTTTCAGGAGCTTTTCCGTAAGATGATGATCGTGACACTAGGGCGGACCTGTGCCTTATAGACATAAAACGGAGATAGACTTAGTTTAATTATGTTATGAACTCTTTATTTCCTGTTTAAAGACAATGAAACTCTTATGTTGATAAATAAAATACAACTTTGAATGCCATGGTTATGAAACAATTAATTATGTTACAACACTCCCCGACGTTTTCGCCGCGGTTGCATGTTATACGCGGTCGGGGTGTGACATTCCACAGCCGTGGCTATATCTAGATTAGGGATATCTAAGGATTCTTTACTAAATTTAGTGATATAGTCTCTAAGTGATTCATTTTGACCCTGTGTTACCCTATATAGATCACTAGTTAAACGTTCAAATTTTCTGCTACATGAGAATTGACTATTAAACAGGTTAACTAGATTAGCAAATGAAGTAATAGAGTAAGGGGGAAGACTTAGCAGCCATTTAAGAGCTGATCCTGTGAGTGTGGATCCAAAACCCTTGCATAGACATGCTTCTTTTAACCTCTCAGGAATTGGATTGATCTCCATCCTTCTCTGTATTGAGCTACATGCTCCTCTGGATCCGTTGAGCCACCATATAGCTTCATAGTTGGTATCTGGAATCTTTTGGGTATCTCAGCATCACAAATAGGTGGTGCAAAACGAGATATCCTATGGCTACCATCTGCAATTTCAGGAATGGGCTTGACCACTCCTGGGACGCTGGATATCATATCCTTAAGCTTCTGTAATTCTCTGCATTGGAAGGAAATCTCCTTGATGAACATCTGTGCTTGGGGGTTGTATACTTCTCAAGAATCCTTGATTCTGAAAGATGTTGGATCCTTGATGTTGAGAGGATCCTTGAACCTGAAAGGATCCCTGAAGCTGAGAGGTTCCTTGAACCGGAAATGAGGATCCTTGAACCTGAGAGGATCCTTGAACCATGGAGGATCCTTGACCCTGAGAGGATCCTTGACCCTAAGAAGATCCTTGACCCTGAGAGGATCCTTGGACTGTGTGCATTCCCAAATATCCTCCTGAGCTGACGAACGCTCCCTGATGCTGAAAAGAGGATCACGAAGGCTGAAAACAGGATCCTTGAGGCTAAAAGTAAGACCTAAAAGCTTGACTCATAGTTGTTGCTCCGTAACGCCTTCCCAATGGTTCAGTTTGGTACTGGATGTTTGGGGCTGCAGGCTGCAGGGCAGTTACGACTGGAGTGTTAAAATCCAGTTATCTAGGTATCAGATGAGAGTGATCCTCCCCCGATCTATTATGTTTCTTGATATCACCGATCTCCCGGAGGATCCTTTCATTGGTTTTGTCATGCTCTTGTATGTGATCCCTCATCTGCAAAATCAAAGTAAATAGATCATTAGTAGTAGGATTAGAAGAAACAGAAGAAGTTAGTGGTTTTGGAAAAATGGGGCTTTGTCTCTTTGCAGCATTTTCAGCATTCTTCTGGGATCCATAAGGTAGTGGAGGCAAAGGAGGAACGCCCTGTGATGAACTCATTGCCGGCATTGAACTTGAAGTGTTCTTCGCTGAGGAAGCCATTTGCCTGGTTGTAACGAACCAAAATGATCACAATAACAAGAATTCTTAGGAATGAAGCACCAATTGCTCCACGGTGGGCGCCAAACTGTTTTGGTCAAAAATCAGGCTAAGATAATGTAACCAAATCTTTGTTGTGAGGTGTGATGCTTGAATCAATGAACAATGTTAAGGATAACTCAGAACTGTAACGAATAAATGACACAAGGATTTATACGAGGAAAAAGCCCTTGATCAAGAGTTAATCTCTGGCACAAAAAACCTCGGGTGATGGAAACTACCGATCACCAACTAAGATTAAACAAAAGAAGTTTACAAATCGGGATGATAACAAGCTTGTTACAAGGATCACTAGTGTGCAATGTGCAATAAAATGTATGAAATCGCCAAGTAGTGTTTGAGAGCTGATTGAGAGCTGTTGCGAGAGTGTGTGTATGCCAAAATTAGCTAAGTTTTCTACTCAAGCTTGTTATCCCCATTTTAAATTAGAAATAACTAAAATAACAAACTATCCGACAATTATGCAAGCTCCCCACAATCTCCACAACGTCCACAAGAGCCAAGCACGTGCGGAATATTTAGGGAATATGCTCCAGGAATTTCGGTGAGACTTGGTCCATGCATTTGCTCCTGCAAAACAAGCTTACGTACAAGGTAGACAATTGTTAGTGTAAGGATAACAATAAGGATCCTGAATCATGATCCTGCAACACCTGCCGAGGATCCTTAATTCAAACAGAATTGAGGATCCATGATCCTGGCAGCACTTGAGGATCCGTGATCCTTAGGATTGGAAAATCCTCCCTTAACAGGACTGCCTTCATGTCATGTATCCATGGCCTGCCAAGGATAACATTGCAATAGGATAAGCAATCTATAACACAAAATTGTTGATAAGAATGAAGTCCTTCTATGTAGATGGGAAGTTTAATGTCCCCCAATGTGTTCTTGGTTTCTCCACTGAATCCCACAAGGACTGAGGATCTTGGGACAATATCCGATTCAGGAATGTTCATCTTCTTGAGGACATCAAGTTGAATGATGTTTACTGAGCTTCCTCCATCTATCAAGATCCTGCGCACAAAATGGTTAGATATAAACAAGGTAATAACAAGACCATCATGATGAGGATCCTGAACATCAACACGATCATCCTCATCAAAAGTTATAACTTTCTCTTGTGTGACAGTAGAGGTTCGGATGGGTCTATCCCCATTATCCATCTTGGTCTCCTTGGCATGCCTCTTGGCTGCTGAAAAGGAAGTACCACATACGTCTGATCCTCCGGATATGAAGTTGATGATTTGTGCATCAGCAGGAAGAGCAGGAGCTCTTTCTGGAACCTTTTCAGGATCCTGGATCCTTGACTTTTTTTCTTCCCAACAGCTCCTTCAAGTGCCCTTTGCTCAACAAGTATCCAATCTCTTTTCTTAGTGCAATACATTCTACAGTGAGATGACCAAAATCTTCATGATATGCACACCATTTGGATTTGTCTTTTGTTGTAGCTGGCTTATCACTTTTTCTGGGCCATCTTGCTTTTTCACCTAGGTTCTGCATTGCAAGGATTAGTTCATTGTTATTAACAGAAAAGCAATATTCAGAAATGGGAGGATAATCCTCATCATCATCTTCCTGTTTGAGTGCATGCACATTCTGGTTATCAGACTTGTTATAAGACTTGGACTTGTTGTTCCTGAAGTAGGATCCTTTCTTTTCCTGCTTCAAGGATCCTACCAGTCTTTCCTGGATCCTTTTATCATCCTCTAATCAGATGAATCTAAGGGCCCTGGTTCTCACTTCATCAAGATTCATGCAAGGGGTCATGACAAGATCATCAAAGAACAATGAATCCCTAAGTAAACCCATTTTGAAGGCTTCTACAGCCGTGGCAATATCCAAATTAGGAATATCCAAGGATTCTTTACTAAACTTAGTGATATAATCTCTAAGTGGTTCATTTTGACCTTGTGTTACCCTATATAGATCATTAGTTAAACGTTTAAATTTTCTGCTACGTGAGAATTGACTATTAAACAGATTAACCAGATTAGCAAATGAAGTAATAGAGTAAGGGGGAAGACTTAGTAGCCATTTAAGAGCTAATCATGTCAGTGTGGATCCGAAACCCTTGCATTGACATGCTTCTTTTAACCTCTCAGGAATTGGATTGATCTCCATCCTTTCTCTGTACTGAGCTACATGTTCTTCTGGATCTGTTGAACCATCATATAGCTTCATGGTTAGTATTTGGAACCTCTTTGGAATTTCTGCATCACAAATAGGTGGTGCAAAACGAGATATCTTGTGGCTTCCATCTGGGATTTCAGGAATGGGTTTAACCACTCCCGGTACGCTGGATATCATATTCTTCAGTTTCTGTAATTCCCTAGCCATAGCTTGATTGATACATGTATCCTGCACAAAGCCATGGTTAATGTTATAAGAATTATTCAAAGTGCTACCTCCTGAAGGATTCAAGTTTGGGACTCCGGATGTGAATCCATATTGACGGGTTTCTGGTATGACCGAGGGACCAGATGAAGCAATGGTTTACATCGGTATGAAGTCTCCTAGGTGAACATCTGAACTTCCGGGTTGTACACTCCTTAAGAATCCTTGATCCTGAAATATGTTGGATCCTTGATGTGCTGTGACTGAGGGTCTTGGAGGATAACCCATGGATCCAAAAACCTGAGACGAGGATCCTTGAACCTGAAAGGAGGATCCTTGAACCTGAAAGGAGGATCCTTGAACCTGGGAGTATCCCCGATGCTGGGAGGATCCCTGATGCTGGAAGAAAGATCCTTGAGGCTGAAAAGAGGATCCTGATGCTGGAAGAAAGATCCATGAGGCTGAAAAGAGGATCCTTGACCCAGAGCACATTCCTGTTGATCCACCCTGGTATTGGACATCTGGAGCTGCTGATTGTTGGGCAGTTATGGCTGGAGTGTTGAAATTCAGTGATCTAGGAACCAATGGAGAGTGATCCTCCGCTGGTCTCTTCAATTTCTTGATGTCATCAATCTCTCGAAGGATCCTGTCAATGGTTTTGTCTAGCTGCTGCATGTAATCCCTCATCTGCAAAATCAAAGAATAAAGATCACTGTTAGAAGGACTAGAAGAAACAGCAGAAGTTGGTGGTTTTGGGAAAATGGGGCTTTGTCTCTTCGCAGCATTTTCAACATTCTTCTGGGATCCAAAAGGTGGTGGAGGCAAAGGTGGAATGCCCTGTGAGGAAGTGACTGCCGGCATGGAACTTGAAGTGTTCTTTGCTGAAGAAGCCATCTGGTTGAAGATAATGAACCGAAATGATCACAATGAATGAAATTTCTCATAAATGAAGCACCAATTGCCCCACGGTGGGCGCCAAACTGTTTTGGTCAAAAATCAGACTAGGATAATGCAACCAAATCTTATTTTGTGAGGTGTGATGCTTGATTTGAATAACAAATATATGAACAACTTGTAAATAAAATGAACAAGTGACACAAGGATTTATACGAGGAAAAAGCCCTTGATCAAGAGTTGATCTCCGGCATAAAAAACCTCGGGTGATGGAAACTACCGATCACCAACTATAATTAAACAAATGATTGTTACAACTCGGGATGATAACAAGCTTGTTACAAGGATCACTATTGTGCAAAGTGTATGAAATCGCCAATGAGTTGCAGAGAACTGTCCAGAGTGTGTGTGTTTGCTATATGTTCTTACTATCAAGCTGTTATCCCCTTTTAAAAATAGAAATAATCTAAATAACAAACTATCCGCTAAATGTGCAAGCTACCCACGACTCCTAAAACGGTCATTAAGCTATACACGTGCAGAATATTGAGAGCATATTCCCCAAGAATATCGGCAAGACCAAGTCCCACTCGTCCATCCCTGCGAAACAAGCTTAAATATAATGGAAACAACCATTAGTGTTAGGATAACATTGAGGATCCTGGATCCTTAACCCAGCAACGTCTTCTGAGGATCCTTAATTCAAACGGAACTGAGGATCCGTGATCCTTAGGTTTAGAAAATCCACCCCTAACATTAAAATTCCCATAATCCATATCTTGACTCCTGCTATTGAGGATCACACAGCTATGGAAATAGTAGAGGATTCTGCAATCATACCTAGTGATGGTGCACAATCACATTTAGGATCCTGGATCCTCCCAATCATGAGATATATACAACATGGAGAGATTCCTACAGGAGAAAACCCCAGAGCTTTCAAAGTCAAGGTATCTCAATTTACAATATTAAATAACACATTATATAAACGATCTCTTGCAGGTCCATATCTAAGGTGTATAGAGGATCCTAAAATTCAAGAAGTCCTAAAGGATTTTTATGAAGGAGATTGTGGAAACCACACTGGGGGTAGAGCACTGTTTTTAAGGATCCTCAGGACAGGATATTATTGGCCTACTATAAAGAAGGATGATGTGGATTATGCCAAGAAATGTGATGCTTGTCAGAGACATAGCAATATCCTTCATCAACCAGCAGAGCTCCTGCATCCTATATCCTCTTCTTGGCCATTCATGAGATGGGGAATGGATATAGTTGGTAAACTTCCAAAAGCACCAGGAGGAAAAGTGTTTATGCTTGCCATGACTGATTACTTTTCCAAATGGATAGAAGCTGAAGCATTTGGTTAAGTCAAAGAAAAAGAAGTGATATCCTTTATTAAAAGAAACATTATTACTAGATTTGGTATTCATTTTGAAATTGTTTGTGATAATGGATCCCAATTTATTGGGAGTAGAACTACTAACTTTTGTGACAGTTGGGGGATTAAGATGATAACATCCACACCAGTCCATCCACAAGCTAATGGTCAAGCAGAATCATCCAACGAGATCATCATCAACAACTTGAAGAAAAAGCTTGGATTGTGACAACTGTGTTCTGTAATCGATGTACAATGTAAAACAATGTTTATTATTAATAAAACAATGTACCTTGGTGTTATTATATGTTTTTGGTGTTATTATGTGTGTATATGTCTTTGATGATTTTACAATTTAATTCGATTCCAATTTCAAGCTATAAATCGCTTTCTGGAAGGTTATACGCAAACTGGTGCGTAAACGCAATCAGTATAATCGACAAACACTCCGGAATAGTGACATAGGCTAAACATACCTTAAATAACCTCCACATAACTTAGAAATAATCTTTGGATGGTTTGGTGTGTTGAAATCAAGTTTGTTCGATCGCAGGGACTATTTATGTCAAACTGCGAAACTATACCGATTTGTATAGTAACGAACATTCCAGAACTTGATCATAAGTTAAACATACCCTAAATATCCTTTACATAGCTTAGAAATAGGCTTTGAGGGGTTCGGTATGCTAAAATAAACTTTATTGATCAATAGGGACTAAAAGCGTCAAAAAGTGCACAAGTTTGCATTTTTGCGCATATCTCACGTTCTGAATATATCCGGACATCCAAAAATTTATGTAATCATTAAAATATTTTATTTTAGTGATTGGCTTGATAAAATTCCATTCGTCGCTTAATTTGGATCGTTTTTGCGTTCGTTACGACTTCCGTCGTAATTAACCGAATAACGCAACCGTACGACCAAACGAACCGACATCCGATATGTTTTTGAGCATGTTTCATGTTCCCTATACTTTAACTTCATGTTTCATGACCAAACGAACCGACATCCGATCGTTTTTGCCTTGAAATGAGATTAACGGGGTTTAAACGCATCGAAAAAGGCCTTAAACATGTGCAGGGACCAAAACTGTCATTATTTGAAACTTTCTTGGAGCTGGCACCTGGTGGCGCTGCGCCACCACTATCTATCTTGGCCGTCGCGCAGCGCGAGCAACTGATCTGGGCAGAAACTCCATTTTTGCACTTGCAGGTCCATTTTCAGCATTTCACTTTAAGTTTAGGGGCTCTTTTGTAACATTTTCAATACCGTTTGCTGGTTTTGGGGCACCCCTAGTATCCCAAAACCATGGGCCATATGTGTACGGTCCAGATTGATGCTCGTTTATCGAGGAACGATCTTAACGGTTCTTGATTCTCTATAAATAGCAACACCCACTTCACTCTCAAACTTACACCTTTGATTCTAAAATTTCTCTAAGTTGAGGTGATTTTCACTTCATACCTGAGAATACTTGGAATCAAAGCTCCATTCTTGGACCTTTTGTAAGTCCTCTTTCGTTCTTTTACGCGTTTTTAGCGTGAAAGTCAAACTGTGTTTGACTTTCTGCATTGACCAGTTTATGGTCAACACGAAGTTCGTTTGAACTTCGCAACGTGAGCGTAATCATGATGGTTATAGTCCCTAGTGACTATACCTACTGATTACCACGTTGTTTAGGTGTAGTGACGAGTCGTAGTTTCGGCCAAATTCGTATTCTTGCGTATTTTGTAACCAAACCACTTTAAGGTATCAAAACCGTTTGTTTTGATAACAAAACCTGTTTTCTAACTTAACTAAACATGTTTTAGCATGTTTAGCTCGTCACTTTTAGTTTAGTGCTTGTGTAGAGTCGTAAGTCAAGCGGACTAAACACCCGCTTAGACTTTCGAACTCGACCCGTTTGGTCGATCATTAGAATCTGACCAAGCATGTTTAGTGACCATAGTTGCATAGGGAATAACCTTCTGAGGTTATACCTTATGGTCACTTAGGTTTAATTAGTTGTATGATAGGTAGTTTATATGCCTTAGGTAAATGACCAAAATGCCCTTTCCATGCATAATTGGTAATTAAGCATATGTAACATAAACTTTTGTCACTTAATCGACTATGCAACATATTTAGACATATTATACTTGTCATAGGACTAGTTAGACGTCTCGAACGCGCTTTGCGCGAACGACGCATTAAAGTAGCATAAGCTACCTTAATGGGTCGCAATGGGTCGAAAGCACTTAGGTTAGGTTCCGATCTAGAATGTAGACTTTTTTAAACCATATCACATGAGTTCCAACACTCATTTGGTTTACAAGAGCTCATTCTATCCGATCTCCCGATTGAGGTGTCAATTTATTTACTAGTGATTCGATTACTAGGTGCTGCTTGATTTCTTTGGTTTACTTGAGTTTGTTGAAGTTCTATTGATTGAGGATACTTTGCACTTCATGTGAGTACATAGTTCCCCTATTTTACTGTTTTCAATTGTTTTGGGGTGATTCATATGTATCAAAATGATTTTCGATATTTTAACGATAGTTTCAAAAACGATTAAGATGGTTTATACTAAACTAATAACGATTTCGATAATGTGAACGAACTTGTTGGTTGTAGTTACATAACGAATGACATTCATTAGCATTGTTCAAGCCGACCAGTATTAGGTTCTGGTACCATAGGATCTGACAAATCCCGTTATCGTACTGCACCCATGGTTATGTGTGGGTAAGGTGGGTAATGACTGAATCTGATTGTTAACTTACCCTTTGGTGGTTTGTTAATGCGAGAAGCGAGTTAGTCGAGTCACGAAGGTTTGAATGTTATTAGCGAGACGACCAAAAATAGTTTTCACAATTAAAACGAGGATGATTTAAACGACTTAAACGAGTTAAACGATTTGGAAACGATTTAAACGAGTTAACGATTTGGAAACGATTTGAACAAGATTAAACGAATTGGATAAACGATTGGTTTTTGGTTAAGTGTTTAGATAATGGGACGGGCGTAATATGGTGAAAACATGGTAGATACGCCGCTGGTACTTCTTATATATAAGTGTTTTCAACATATTACATACCGTGGAATTATTTATTTCACTTGGGTAAACGATTTTGAAACGATGTCACATAATGATGTTTTCGAAAGGATATAAACCATACGAGATTTATTAAACGAGTTAATACGAAATGTTTTACAATTTGGTTTACTAAAACAAATGTTTTTGGGTTAAGAATCATGGCTACGAGATCTTATAAATTATAACCCGCTTGATTTGAGTTGGTTAATTTCGTTGCAATATTATACTCTTTTCAAAACGAGGTTTTTAATAAGATATTGCAACATGTAAACTAGCCATGAATTCGACACTCTCATAAAACCTATGTACTCGGCAGCATTTGTTTGCTAACTTTGTTTTTACATATGTTTCAGGTGATGTTGCTTGATGTTGATTGCTAGGATGCATGAGCCACATAGGATCTGGATGAGGCCTTAGTGACATGATAACAATATTAGTCGATATGTAACTTGTTGGTTTTGGTTTTAAGACAATGTTAATGTAAATATTCTAATAAAACAAAACTTTTTGTATCCATGGTTGTGAAACAATAATTCTGCCACGACAGTCTTCGACGTTTCCGCCATGGTTTGTTGTTTTAACGTGGTCGGGGTGTGACAGAAGAGTTGGTATCAGAGCCAATGGTTATAGGGAATTAGGTTATTAGTAATGCTTTGACCTAGACTATAACTTTCTAGGACCCCAACGCAAGTTTTCCGCGTTTAGATTTTTAAAAACAAAACCGTCACCTACCCTTAGGTGATAACCACAATGAGAACACAAATTTCGAATCTGCTTCGAAAATTAATCATCTGTTCTAGGATGATTGATTACTAGGTTTTGAACCCTTCCAGTTTAACTCATATTTGGCTTGGTGCCTTTTGAGTTTTCAAAATCTCGCCAAAGTTTGTGTCTAAATAATGTGAACACGTGCAAACTGGAAGAGTGAATGCCTGTACCCTGAGTTTTCTGTCTAAGGCTAGAGTGTTCGTACAAATCCACATAATCGGACCAGTCACTCTTACCTGGGAACTCTTGGGGTGAGTGTTCACTTATAGGCGAGCATGTCTTTGCGATACATTATTTTGACTCATTTACTTTGATTAGTAACTGCGTGTCGTTTGTTTGTTCGAGGTAACAAAAAAATGATCGCCTTCCTTGTATTTTGTCGATATTTTCAATACCTCTTTTGTTTCTCCTAATTGTCGACCTCACTCGTTTCTCATATTTCCTTTTAGACAATGCCTCCTCGACGTGATGCACAATCTTTTACTGCTGAAGAAGTCGCAGCCCTTGTCTCTCAGCAAATGGTTGCTGTGCTTCCAGGCGTTGTGACCCAAATCGACGAGTTATACAACAACAATAATAATAATAATGCATAGTGTAATTTCAAGAATTTCAATTCTGCTAAGCCGCTAAAGTTTTATGGGTCGCAAGGAGCAACTGTGCTCCTGCAATGTTTCGAGAGTATCGAGAGCACATTCAGACATGTGCAGTGTCCGAATGGGCGTAAGGTTGAATTTGCATCAAGTGTGTTTGAGAAGCGTGCTCTTACATGGTGGAACGGAGTGATGCGCGATAGGGGTGCCGAAGTGGCATTGGCACAAACATGGGAAGAGCTTCGAGCTCTCATGATGAAAGAGTTTTGTCCCCGTCACGAAATTCGAGCTTTGGAACGAGAGTTTGACGATCTAAAGCAAGATGGGGGAGAACACCGTGCATATACGGATCATTTTGAGGAACTCAGTCTTTTGTGTCCTACTATGGTTACCCCGTTGGAGAAAGCGATAGAGAGGTATATCGATGGTTTACCCGATTCCATACAGGATATTGTGACTGGCATTAATCCTACTACTGTTCGTTACGTGATCGAGTTGTCGGCTACCCTGACTGAGTCTCAAGTCAGGAAGGGTAAACTTACCCGTAAGGGTGATAAGAAGAAGTCGACCGATTCTGTCAAGGAAAAGGGTAAGGGTAAGAAAGGTGAGTCATCGAAGAAGTCGAGAAAGCGAAAGGGTGCTCATAATTTTGCAGTAACATCTCAGAACCCTCAGAACCCACTGGCTCAACCGCCTGCGAAGAAAGCATATGCTGGTATCGCACCTCATTGTGCTCGCTGCAACGGTCATCATGTTGCACAACAAGCTTGTAAGCAATGCACAATGTGTGGTAAACTTGGACATCTGGCCAACATTTGTCGTCTGGGTCAGAATCAGGTTGCTCAGGTTCCAGCACAAGTTCAGGGGAATGCTGCAAGATTCCCACCGGGTTTATGTTTCAATTGTGGAGAGTTTGGTCACTTCCGCAACAACTGTCTGAGGTTGGTGAATGCAAATGCGAATCTAAACGCAAATGTCAATACGAATGTTAATCCCGCTCGCAGACGAGCATACAACCT
>JARYGA010013044.1:0-44449 GCA_030545235.1 Helianthus tuberosus
GAGACAAAGACGCTGGATGGAAATGCTTAGTGAGTATGATTGTGATATCCGGTATCATGCAGGAAAGGCAAATGTAGTTGTTGATGCTTTAAGTTGAAAGTATCAGGAAAAGCCTAAAAGTGTACATTCTCTTAAATTAAATCTGCAAATAGATTTAAATGATCAAATTAGAAAAGCACAAGAATCAGTAATCAAGGATGATACTGAAAAATTAAAAGGAATGATTAAGGAATTAGAACAAGGAACAGATGGAATTTGGAGATACCGTAAGAAAAGAATGTGGATACCTAAATTAGGAAACCTACGTCACCGTATATTAGAAGAAGCCCATAAGTCTAAGTATACGATGCATCCTGGAAGTGATAAGATGTATCAAGACTTAAGGAAGAATTTCTGGTTGATAGGAATGAAAAGGATATAGCAGCATATGTTGCAAAATGTTTAACTTGTTCACAAGTCAAAACTGAACATCAGAAACCTTCAGGTTTATTGCACCAATTAGAAATGCCTATTTGGAAATGGGAATTAATAACAATGGATTTTGTTACTAAATTATGAAAGACAAGGAAAGGTAATGATACAATCTAGGTGATTATAGATAGGCTAACTAAATCAGCTCATTTCATGTCAATGAAGGAAACTTTCAGTATAGAACAGTTAGCTAAATTATATGTAAATGAAATAGTTTCATTACATGGAATTCCTTTATCAATTGTTTCTGATAGGGATAGCCGTTTGACCTCTCATTTTTGGACAAGTTTCCAAAAAGCCATGGGAACCAAGTTGAATCTAAGCACAACTTATCATCCGCAAACGGACGGACAAAGTGAAAGGACAATTCAGACGATGGGAGACATGCTTAGAGCTTGTGTAATTGATTTCGGAGGTAATTGGGACGATCATTTACCATTAATAGAATTTTCTTATAATAACAGTTATCACACAAGTATTAATGTTGCACCATTCGAAGCACTTTATGGACGAAAGTGCCGAACCCCGGTCTGTTGGGCAGAAATTAGGGAAAAGCAACTATCTGGACCTGAGATAGTGCAGGAGACAACCGACAAGATCATTCAAGTCAAGGAACGACTGAAAGCAGCACGTGATAGACAAAAGATCTATGCTGACAACAGGCGGAAACCGTTGGAATTTCAGGTGGGAGACAAAGTGTTATTGAAAGTCTCTCCTTGGAAAGGAGTGGTAAGATTCGTAAAAAGGGGAAAGCTAAGTCCCAGGTATGTTGGACCTTTTAAAATTATTAGAAGAATAGGACCGGTAGCCTATCAGCTACAACTTCCAGAGGAAATGGCAGGAATACATGATGTATTTCATGTATCTAATCTCAAGAAATGCTTAGCTAATGAATCGCTAATAGTGTCTCTTAAAGATATAGAGGTAAATGAACAGTTAAAGTTTGTAGAAAGGCCTTTACAGATTGAAGACAGGAAAGTTAAGAATATCAAACACAAGAGATTAGTTCTAGTCAAAGTGAAGTGGGACTCCAAAAGAGGACCAGAATACACATGGGAGCTTGAATCAGAAATGCAAAAGAAATACCCACACCTATTCCAGCAGACCTCGAGGACGAGCTCTAAAATTAGGTGGGGAAGATATAACAACCCTCCTGAATATTTTTCGACACCCTAATATAATTTAAAATAAACCTAAATGTCTCTAAATACACCTCGTATATGAAAACCGAGCCCAAAATACATTATGCCATTAAAAATAAATAAAAAACAAGAAAAATGGGGTTCAGGCGGGCCGCGTATGCCACCCCTTGAACTTACGCGCGCCGCGACAGCTCTAAGGTCAGGCGAGCCCCGGTGTTGACATGTGGCGGCAATGTGTTGAACCTATTCGTGACCCGGATCACCTACGGTTTAGCCCCCCTACGACGCGGGTCGCGTAAGTTTATGCTTACCTTTACGCGGGCCGCGAGAGACTTGGATTACAGCCCTATATAAGAGGGCAACGGGCCTTCAGTTGAAACTCGCTCATTTCTTTTTCTCAAACTCGAATTTATGATAGTAGACACTATAGTCGGGCATAATACCCCCTAATTAACGAAGTTCTACCCCAATGTAAGTATTATAACCCCAGTTACGTATTAGATACGCTGCCCGATTGATCCAGGGTTCCGTAACGGCTGTCGAGGTTCTGCCCGGTGTAGTCGTTGGAATGCCGTCTCGGGGAGGGTATTACTAATGTAAATAATGTGTTATTATACTAACATATGTACATTTGTGTAAATTATAGATTATCGCCAGGAAACCTTAGAAGAAACCTAAATCAGCAATGTGAGTAATCTCCTTTTTGTAAACTATTTTTACAAAACCTTAAATGTTTTACAATGCAATTAAGCAGTGATTGAGTCTTTGTAGTTCTTCAATTACTGCCGGTATGTTGGGGTTTTGTATACAAAATGTAGAACACGTTACCATTGGACAAAGAGTTAGCCAATGTGTAATATGACCCACCAGTCAGGATTGACAATACTGAATGAGTAATTGTGTAGAAATAACAATGTGATTGCTCTCAATACTGTTAAAGATAAGATGTTTCTTGATTAAACTGGGATTCACTCACCGGTATTTCTCACTGAAAAATGTTTTTAAAACGCTTTTCAGGTAACAAAATGTAAAAGCCAATTAGAAGAAAGCCAGCTGGAGAGCACTGCCGGCTTGGAAAAATTTGGCTATAAAAGTTACCTAAAAGACGATGTTTTAAATTCAATAAAATAGGGTTTATCCCTATAAACATGTTGTAATAAGAAACTTGGGTTTTACCCATGTGTGTATTAATATAAAATATGGTGGTTTTACTCGGATAAACATTTCCTAACTATGGTCCTGATGAAATTTCTACTGCCAAATTGAATAATGATAAACATAAATTGATACCACCACAACTGGTCTTGCGGCCGCCCGTTCCCGGGACAGATAGTGGGCGGGGGTTGCGACAACATGGGGCCGTGTCCATCCAACACGGGGCCGTGTGCAGCATGCTGTAGTTTTCTATAAATGCAGCAAGATTCCTGCACATTTGGACCACTCCAAAGACAAAGATCTGGTGGATCTTCACACATACCATCCTTGGTATATTCTAAAGAAGGTTCCCAACAACCATCTTGTCTTTTCTCTTTTGTCCATTACCTTCTTCTTCAATTTTTCTTTCAACACCTCCATGAGAGCTTGAAATCACCATGATTCCAAGCTTCATCATGATGCTTGTTGGATTTTTATTCAAGGAATCTTGCTAAAAATAAGTTTTCAACATTGATTTAAGTTATTTCTGTTTAAAAATGCTTCAAAAAATCAGAAAAATAATTTGAAACTCCAAGATTCCTTGTTCTAAAAATCTGCAGACAAGTGAACACGGGGCCGTGCTCATTGAGCACGGGGTCGTGCCCGAGGTACTGTTCCAGTAAAATTGAACTCTTTTCAGTCTGTCTTCTCAGAATGGCGAGTAGAACTAGCGGAACATCTTCTTCGCACTCCAGGAACAACCGACAAGGGAGAAGGTCTTCAACGGTAGAGGACTCTCTTGTAAACTACGTTTACGCCTTAAGAGCGACCATTGAAGAAATGACGGGAGTGGAAGAAGCATTGGTCGACCGTTGATGGGTGGTCCGTAGGACAACCCTTAAGTGCTTTAAAAAGATTAAACTCCCATGCTTTACACGTTTAATTGTTTGAACTTGGTAACTACTAGTTGTTTGGACGTGCAGGTGCAAATGGAGCATAAAAGAGAAAGAATTTGGAGCATCAATAAAAAATCAATTTTTGGAATTGAAGAATTAAGAGGATAGCATGATAGAGGACGAAATTATAAGAACGTAGGAGAAGACGGTGAAGAAAACGGAGTTGAAACGAAGAAGTTATGCTGAAAACAAGTTTTCAGCATTGCCTGCCGTAAGACAGAAGACAAGGACCGTATGACTTGGCTGCTCGCCGTAAGGTACGGCCCTATGGCATAGCTTATGGCGCCGACTGATCCAAAATCGTAACTTATGCATTTAATTGTCATTTTCATGGGGTTTAAGTGTGTCTCATCATATGTTTCGGTTACACAACACTTGGGGACGAATTTTGGCTAACTTTTGGAACTTGAAGACTATCTCTATCATTGTTTTTCATGTTCTTAACTTGTTTGAAGATTAAAACTTGGTTTATGATGTTTGTTCAAGCCATGAGTGGCTAAACACTTTGTGATCATCCTGGATTGAAGGTTTGCTTGAGACATTTCATGTTTGATTTCCTAATTTCTAGAATAACAATCCTTATCTTTATGGTTTGTTTGTTATGGTGTGTGATTGTTTGTTAGTAAATTGTTAATTCTTATGTCAAACTAATTAGAAACCATACGTTCTTGGTGTCGTTGGCAATCGAGATATCATGGGTATAGTTAGGCTTGGGTAAGGGTTGATTGATCATCGGGTAACAACCTCACGTTCTAGGAATCTGAGTACTTAGTTCCCTTTCATCACTGCAGGTAGTCACACATGAGCTATGTCTATGTAGTTCTTTCTAGTGGAATGATAACATGAATGTCAATTGAAACCGGAAATCTAGGATGGTCATTTGTCTCTAATTTGTTTACATCAAAAGCTTTTCTTTTGCAATCTAATTAGTTAATTTCAGTTTTAAAACCAAATCCAATCAAATCAACTCTTGAATTTTATTTTATTTGAAATTAGATTAATTTAGTCAAGTTAGATACTCTAGCAAATAACACATTTTCCACAAACTCCCTATGTTCGATACCCACTTGCCACTATCTATTTAGTAGTAATTGGATTAAATTTGATTGAGACTTCGACCTCACGTCAACCGTATCAATCACTTAACGGTGGGACTAGAAGGATGTCTTCGAGAGGTCAACCTTTTGCACCAAAGGTTGAACATTCTCGCTTCTCCTCCTTTGGTGCCAATCATCACCCAAAGGGCATGGAATGTGGTGCCGGAAGTCATCATTCCGGCCGAGTGGTACGTGATACATACGGAGCCTCCTCGAGACATACTACCCGGGATTCCGGTTGGTGTCACTCCCCCTCCGCAAGATGTTGAGGAAAATGAGCACGCCTTCTTCCTCCTAAAAGAGATAGAAGAATGGCTTTGACAACGTCTAGGGGACACCCCTCGGTTTGGAGTTCTACGAAACTTTTAAATACCGGGAAGCTATTTCCAGAATTTTGATTCCTATTGTAAGAGTAGAACTCCTTAAGATGATTCTATGTATCACTTGACCTATTTTAGGACTTTTAGTTTTCTTTTCTTTTCTTTTCTGCTTTGTCTTTAATTTTCTAGGACCCTATGTAATGTGTTATTTTTAATGGAATGATGGTTTTAATTAAATTGGTGTTTGGATGATGATGTAATGAATAAAACATACTCAGGATGGTGAAGGATACTAAGGGAAACTTGAACCAGCACCCCATGCACAAAAACAGAGCCTCCCGACAATTTTTCTTCATCACAGCAAGTTCGGCACGGGCCGTGTCCCGCCAGCACAGCCCCGTGCTGAACAGTCTGCAGGAAATCGCCCAGTTTAGGTAACTGGACACGGCCGTGTTCGTTGAACACGCCCCCGTGCCCAGGCTTCTGTTTCTTTTTACTAATTTTTGTTACTGGCAAACTGAACACGAGGTTGTGCCCAGACACCACGGGCCCATGTCCAGATGCCCAGTAACATAAAAATTTGTTTTTAACACACCTTTTACACATTCAATCAACCTTAAAACTTATTTTTGGGACACATTGAGGACAATGTGTAATTTAAGTGTGGGGTAGAGGATAGAGGTTCTTGATAGTTAACCTTGAATTTTGCAAGTCCTAATTACAAGCCTTACACAAAACTCTATTGGAACCGCTAAACACCCCAAATGTTTTCAAAAATTTTTCATTTTTTTTACTTGTCTTGGTTTAATTTGGGAATAACAAGTTCTAAAAAGGTTATACTTTTACAAATTTACAACCGATAGCGTCGTGATAAAAAGAACAAACATAAGAAAATTATGAAAATGCATGACAAATCTAGTTAAAATTTGATTATATATAATTGATCACATAAAAACCCATTCCCACAAAAAGTGAGTTTTGAGCCTTTATTGAGCATACAAATAAACATCTTTAACCTAAATGCTCATTTTTCATTTCTTATGTGAATAACCGCTTTGTTTCTTACGACTCTAAAACATGCCACGACGATACATTCCCGGTCCTTACCAACTTAAATCCAAGTAAGTAAATGATGGAGGCATTAGGACTAACCCTTTTTCTTTCAAAACCATTATTTTTCTTTTCTTTTTTTACCACCTACCCAAAATCCCCCTAGTTAACCCCTTTGAGCCTAAACCTTTTCATTTCTTAACCCAAATCAAACACCCCTTTTACCCACCAAAACCCTTTTTTTTCATTTTAAACCCTTTATTTTAGTAACAAAGCTCGGTTTTCTTGTGACTTTATTATCTTAAAAAAAAAACCATAGAGAAGAAAAGAAAAATGAAGTTAGCAATAAACAAACAAAGCTTATCAAAAGAAGGCTTGTTTGAATAATGCTTCATTGAAATAAAAAGTCTCAAAAACAAAATGTTTTACGAAAACCGACGTTTTTACGCATTTCGCCCTTTTCTACTAACCACTAACCCAACCACCTACCTTTAACCCAAGCCTAACCCTTACCCAAAGTCATCTTGATATTTACAAAGGTATATAGTTAAAAAGGAGGAGGATTGATTGCTTGGCAAGCATATGGTAGAAGTAAGTTCCATGCCGCTCTCGAGTGTTTCACAAAAATACATCTTCGGCCGAGTGTTTAGTGATCCCCCGTGAGGTATGTAAACTTGTATATAAATAGAATTTTAAAGAGGCATGTTATGCCCAAATAAATAATCTCTCTTATGTAATGTTTTAAATAAATCATAACGAATAGGATTGTAAATAAAGTAAAAATAAAACCTAATAAGGAATCTTGGAATCCCGACACTCTATAACAAGCCCAAAACCTTCTCTTCTACCCATTCCATTTGGGTGTGTAAGCCGCGAATTAAAGAGTTTTGGTTGAGGACAAGCAAAGATTCAAGTGTGGGGGTATTTAATGTGTACAAAATGCAACATGTAAATTACATCAAATATGGCATAAAACTAACCCTTTTTTAGTACTAATGTTGGAAAAAGTGTGCTTTTGTCTTCCCTTTGTATTTTCTGGGTTAAATGAGCTTAAATGAACAAAAGAAGCAAAAATGCAGCCAAATCTAACAATAATACAAGAAAAGGAATAAACGTAGCATGCCCGAACCCTCGACAGCATCTCCCCAAGCAAAAACAAGATAACAGAAGGCTGAACACACCCCGTGCTCACTGAGCACGGGGACGTGCCCAAGTGTCTGCAGAAAAAGTCAAAGTTGTAGAAGCTTCTATAACCCACCACGGGGGCGTGCCCAGCAGACACAGGGCCGTGGTCAATGCTAAGATTCGCAGAATCTAGGCAAATCTTGATAGTACAGATACGCTTTTGCACACGTGGCCATGCCCAGCGGACACGGGGGCGTGGTCAACTAATGCAGACAAATTGCATTTAATGAAGAAATAGAAGATGGGTGGACACGGGGCCGTGCCCAATGGGCACGGGGCCGTGTCCGGTGTCACACCCCGACCACGTAAAAAAACAAAGCATGGCGGAAAAGTCGGGGGTGTTGTAACAGAATTATCGTTTCATAACCATGGATACAAAAAGTGTTTCGTTTTATTGATAATATTAAACATTAACATTGTCTTAACACATAACAAACAAGTTTTTATATCGACTATCATCGTTTTATGTCACTAAGGCCTCGTCCAGATCCTATGTGACGCATGCATCCTAGAACGTCAATCAAGCAACAACACCTGAAACATATGTAAAAACAAAGTCAGCAAAGAAATGCTGGTGAGTACATAGGTTTTATAAGAGTATCGAAATCATGGCTTGTTTATTTATATTGCAATACCTCGAAAACCTTGTTTTTAAAAAGTGTATAATATTGCAACATGATTAACCAACTCAAATCAAGATGGTTATAATTTATAAAATTTCATAGCCACGATTCTTAACCCAAAAGCTTTTTGTTTTAGAAAACCATCTTGTAAAACATATCGTATAAACTCGTCAAAAAAACTCGTATATTATTTCGAAAACATCGTTGAGTGACATCGTTTCAGTATCGTTTACCCAAGTGAACTAAAAAACGCCACGGTATGTAATATGTTGAAAACATTTATATATAAGAAGTACCAGCGGCGTATCTACCATGTTTTCACCACATTACACCCGTCCCGTTATCTAAACACTAGCCAAAAACCAATCGTTTACCCAAATCGTTTAACATCGTTTCCAAATCGTTTAACGTCGTTTTCAAATCGTTTCCAAATCGTTTACTCGATTAAATCGTTTAAATCATCCTCGTTTTAATTGTGAAAACTTATATATGGTCGTCTCGTTAATAACATTCAAACCTTCGTGACTCGACTACCTCGTTCCTCGCTTCTCATATTAACAAACCTCCAAAGGGTAAGTTAATAATTACAGATTCAGTCGCTACCCACAACACCCACACATAACCATGGGTATAGTGAAATAACGGGATTTGTCAGATCCTATGGTACCATAACCTAATACTGGTCGGTTCGGCCAAAATTAATGGATGTCATTCGTTATGTAACTACAACCAACAAGTTTGTTCACATTATCGAAATCGTTATTAGTTTAGTATAAATCGTTCTATTTGTTTTTTGAAATCATCGTTTAAACCTCGAAAACATTTTGTACATATGAATCACCCCAAAACAATTGAAAACAGTAAAATAGGGGAACTATGTACTCACATGTAGTGCAAGGTATCCTCAATCAATAGTACTTCAACAAACTCGAGTAAACCAGAGAAATCAAACAGCACCTAGTAATTGATCACTAGTCAAACAATAGACGCCTAAATCGGAAGATAGGACAGAATGAGGTCTTGTAAAACAAATGAGTGTTGGAACTCATGTGATATGGTTTAACAAGGCCTACATCCTAAATGAAACCTAACCTAAGTGCTTTTGACCCATCGAGACCCATTAAGGTAGCTTATGCTACTTTAACGCGTCGTGCGCGTGAATCGCGTTCGGAACGCCTAACTAATCCTATGATAAGTAAAATATGCCTCAACATGTTTAATATTGTTGTCTAATCAGTTTAGATACCAAAGGTTATGTTACATATGCTAAAAATGAATTTTGGCTTAAAAGGGCATTTTTGGTAATTTACCTAAGGCATATAAACTACCTATCATAAAACTACTTAAACGAAGCGACCATAAGGTATAACCTTGGAAGGTTATTCCCTATATACTATGGTCACCTAACCATGTTTGGACGGATCCTAATGATCGACCAAACGGGTCGTGTTCGAAAGTCTAAGCGGGTGTTTAGTCCGCTTGACTTACGACTCTACATAAGCACTAATCTAAAAAGTGACGAGCTAAACATGCTAAAACATGTTTAGTTAAGTTAGAAAACAGGTTTTGATATCAAAACAAACGGTTTTGATATCCTAGAGTAGTTTGGTTACAAAATACGCGTAAATGCGCATTTTGGCCGAAACTACGACTCGTCACTGAGCCTAGATAACGCGGTAATCAGTAGGTATAGTCACAAGGGACTATAACCATCATTATTACACTCATGTTATGTAGTTCAAACGAACTTCACATTGACCATAAACTGGTCAATGCAGAAAGTCAAACGCAGTTTGACTTTAAAGCTAAAACGAATGAAAAGAACGAAAGAACACTTACAGAAGGTCCCCGCAAGCTCTTGATCTGATTTACTCTCAGGTATGAAGAATAAACTTCAACTTAGAGAGCTAAAATCAGATTCAAGTGTGCTTTGGGAGGAAGTGAGGGTGGGTATTTATAGGAATTTAAGAACCGTTAAGATCGTTCATCGAAAACTGAGCTTTGATCTGGACCTTACATGTGTGCCCATGGTTTTCTAAAACCATGGGAGCCCCTAATATGGACTATGTTCATTGAATACCAGCCCATGGTTTTGAAAAACCATGGGTTACAACCATCACACTTCAAAATGGACTAGGTTCATTGAATTTGCCAGAAATTTCAAAAATGGTCCCTGCACTTGTAAAACTTGATTTTTTTTTTTTGCACTTTTAAGCCCTGTTAACCCCATTTCAAGGCTCTAAAATAAAGTTAAAGTATAGGGAACTTAAAATATGCTCAAAAACATCTCGGATGTCTGTTCGTTTGGTCGTACGGTAGCGTTATTCGCTTAATTACGACGGAAGTCGTAACGAACGCAAAAACGATCCAAATTAAGCGACGAATAGAATTTTATCATGACAAACACTAAAATAAAATATTTTAATGCTTATATAAATTTTTGGATGTCCGGATGTATTCAGAACGTAAGTTATGCGCGAAAATGCAAACTTATGCACTTTTTGACGCTTTTAGTCCCTGAATGAGCATAAAGTTTATTTTAGTACACCGAACCCCTCAAAGCCTATTTCTAAGCTATGTAAGGGATATTTAGGGTATTTTTAACTTATGATCATGTTCTGGAATGTTTGTTACTTTACAAATCGGCGTAGTTTCGCAGTTTGACACATATAGTCCCTGCGATCGAACAATGTGGATTTCGACACACCAAACCATTCAAAACTTATTTCTAAGTTATGTGGAGGTTATTTAAGGTATGTTAAGACTATGTCACTATTCCAGAGTGTTTTTCGTGTTATACTGACTGCGTTTACGCACCAGTTTGTTTATAACCTTCCAGAACGCGATTTAAAGCTTGCAATCGGAATCGAATCGAATTGAAAAATCACCAAACACAAATACACACATAGAAACACCAAAACACATATAATAACACCAAAGAACATTGTTTTATTAATAATCATCATTGTTTTACATCGTATATTGATTACAGAACAAAGTTGTCACAGTCTCCCCTACTTCAGGAAATTTCGTCCCGAAATTTTAACTAGAGGAAGCTTTTGAGAACAAATGCGGATATTTCGTCTTCATCTGGTTCTCACGCTCCCAAGTAAACTCTGGGCTACGTTTGGATTCCCAGCGAATCTTGACCAAATGAATTCGTTTGTTCTTCAACTGTTTGAAAGTACATTCCACTATCTCCACAGGTTTCTCCACAAAGTGCATTGTTTCATCGATTCGAATCTCGTCGAGAGGAATGTGTAGATCAGCGTCAGCTAAACATTTTCGCAGATTGGACACGTGAAAAGTCGGGTGAATATTTCCAAGCTCTGGAGGTAGCTCTAGTCGATAGGCAACCTTTCCAATTCTTTCCACAATCTTAAATGGTCCCACATATCGAGGTGCAAGTTTTCCTTTCTTTCCAAATCTCACGACTCCTTTCCAAGGTGAAACCTTGAGTAGGACACGATCTCCGACTTGAAATTCTAAGGGCTTGCGTCCCTGATCCGCATATCTCTTTTGACGGTTTCGAGCTGTCACAAGATTATCACGGATTTTCTTGATTTTGTCTGTTGTTTCCAGAACGAGCTCAGGTCCAGTAAGCTGAGCTTCACCGGTCTCATTCCAACAGACAGGTGAACGACATTTTCGACCGTACAGAGCTTCGAATGGCGCCATATTAATGCTAGCATGATAACTATTATTGTAAGAGAACTCGATCAGTGGTAGATGAGAATCCCAATTACCACCAAAGTCTATCACGCATGCTCTAAGCATATCCTTCAAAGTTTGAATCGTTCTCTCAGATTATCCATCTGTTTGGGGATAATAAGCAGTGCATAGATTCAGTGGGTTCCCAAAGAAGATTGCATGGCCTTCCAAAAATGAGATGAAAACCGAGCATCACGATCAGAGATGATATCCAAGGGAACACCATGTCGTGATACAATCTCATCAACATAAATCTTTGCAAGTTTATCAGCAGATAGATCCTCGCGAATCGGAATGAAATGAGCTGATTTCGTTAATCGATTGATAATAACCCAAATAGCATCATGACCTTTAGATGTACGCAGTAACTTAGTGATGAGATCCATCGCAATGTTCTCCCACTTCCAAACCGGTATCTCTGGTTGTACCAGTAAACCAGAAGGTCGTTGATGTTCTGCCTTGACTTTGAGACAAGTTAGGCATTTCGACACATATAAGGCAACATCTTTCTTCATACCAGGCCACCAGATCTTAGCACGAAGATCCTTGTACATTTTATCAGCACCAGGATGGACAGAATATCGAGACTTATGTGATTCGTCCATCGCTAAAGTGTGAAGATCGTCTTGTTTCGGAATCCACAATCAATCCTTAAAATAGAGCAAACCATCTTCTTTCGCTTCGAGCATAAGCTCAAGTTGATGTGGTAATTCCGTACCCATCAAATTTTGTGAAACACAAAATTGCTGAGCTTGAAGGACACGAGATTGAAGATCAGATAGAGTTCGAACAGAATGAAGCTTGACTCGCTCCTTTTGACTAAGTGCATCGGCTACAACATTCGCCTTACCAGGGTGGTAGCGAATCTCGCAGTCATAATCGTTTAAGAGTTCAACCCAATGTCGTTGTCTCATGTTCAGCTCTTTCTGATTAAGAATATGCTGGAGACTTTTGTGGTTTGTGAAAACCACACACTTCGTTCCATAGAGGTAGTGTCTCCAGATTTTAAGCGCGAAAATCACAGCTCCTAACTCAAGATCATGAGTCGTATAGTTCTTCTCGTGAACTTTCAATTGTCTAGATGCATATACTATAACTTTACCTCGTTGCATAAGGACGCAACCAAGGCCTAAGTTGGACGCATCGCAATAGACAACGAAATCATCGCTTCCCTCGGGCAGAGATAGAACAGGAGCATCACATAACTTCTGCTTCAGCGTTTGGAACGCTTCTTCTTGCTGGGGTCCCCACTCGAAAGGCTTATTCTTCTGAGTCAAAGCAGTGAGTGGAACCGCAATCTTCTAGAAATTCGAAATGAATCGACGATAATAACCAGCAAAACCAAGAAAAGATCGAATCTTTGTAGGCGTCGTCGGTGTATTCCAGTCCTTGATAGCAGCAATCTTGGATGGATCCACATGAATACCCTGCTCATTGACTATATGACCCAAGAATTGAACTTCTTTAAGCAAGAATTCACACTTGGAGAATTTAGCAAAAAGTTGTTCCTTATTCAGGAGTTCCAATGTTAAGCGAAGGTGTTGCTTGTGCTCGGCTCGAGATTTTGAATAAATGAGAATATCGTCGATGAACACAATAATGAACTTGTCCAAATAAGGTTTGCATACCCTATTCATTAAGTCCATAAAGATAGCTGGAGCATTCGTCAAACCAAAAGGCATGACAGTGAACTCGTAATGCCCATATCTTGTGCGGAAAGCAGTTTTGGGAATATCTTCTTCGAGAATACGAAGTTGATGATACCCAGAATGCAGATCGATCTTGGAAAAGCATGAAGCACCCTGCAGCTGGTCGAAGAGATCATCAATTCGAGGTAGGGGATATCGATTCTTGATGGTGAGCTTATTAAGCTCACGATAATCGATACACATTCGAAAGGATCCGTCTTTCTTTTTCACGAAGAGGACAGGAGCTCCCCAAGGTGAAAAGCACGGTCGGATGAATCCTTTATCAGATAACTCTTGAAGTTGTTTCGATAACTCTTGCATCTCCAACGGTGCAAGACGATAAGGTGCTTTTGCAATCGGGTTGGCATTGGGTATAAGGTCAATATGAAACTCGACTTGACGAACTGGAGGCAAACCAGGCAGTTCATCAGGAAACACCTCCGGGTAATCCCGAACAATCGGAATATCCTGAATACTCTTGCTCTTGCTTTTCTCCTCGGTGATATGTGCCAGAAAAGCAACATATCCTTTTCGTAAATACCTTTGGGCTTCTAAACACGACATAAGCTTCAAACCACCAGATGGCTTCTCGCCACGAATCTCCAGAACATCGCAAGAAGACAAAGGAATACGAACAATCTTATCGAAACAAACCACCTCAGCGTGGTGTTTGGTTAACCAATCCATTCCAATGATAATATCGAAACTCCCAAGTTGCATCGGTGTGAGGTCAATAGGAAAAAGATGGTTATCAAGGTTTAACTGACAATCACGAATAACAGAATCGAGAACAAGAGGTTTACCAGTAGCAACTTCGACAGATAAGGGTTTCCTCAGTTTGGTTCTAGGTATCGCAAGCAAAGGCTCAAAAGACAAAGAAACAAAACTTCTATCGGCACCAGAATCAAAAAGAATAGACGCAGGTCGATTGTTAACAAGAAACGTACCGTTAACCACTTCGTTGTCGGCCCTCGCTTCATTTGCATTCAAATTGTACGCTCGCCCACGAGCGGGATTCACATTGACGTTGACGTTCGCATTCGGGTTCGCGTTAGCATTCGCGTTTGCATTCACCAGTCTCTGACAGTTGTTGCGGAAGTGACCATACTCTCCATAATTAAAACATGAACCCGGTGGGAATCTCACAGCATTCCCCTAACCCGGAGCTGGAACCTGAGCAACCTGATTCTGTCCCAAACGACAAACATTGGCCAAATGCCCAAGTTTACCACACGTGGTGCATTGTTTGCAAGCTTGTTGTGCAACGTGATGGCCATTGCAACGAGCACAACGAGGTGCGGTACCAGCATACGCTTTCTTTGCAGGTGGATGAGCCGGTAGGTTCTGCGGGTTCTGAGCAGTCTGTGCTGTAACAGCAAAATTCTGGGCACCCTTTCGCTTCCTCGATTTCTTCGACGACTCACCTTCCTTACCCTTATCCTTTTTCTTGTCCTTCCCTGAATCAGTCGCCTTCTTTTTATCACCCTTGCGGGTGAGTTTACCCTTCCTGACTTGAGTCTCAGTCAGGGTAGCAGACAACTCGATCGCTTGACGGAGGGTAGTAGGATTAACACCGGTCACAATCTCCAGAATAGAATCGGGTAGACCATCGATATATCTCACGATTGCTTTCTCCAGAGGGGTAACCATGGTGGGACACAATAGACCGAGTTCCTCAAAATGATTCGTGTACGCACGGTGTTCAGCCCCATCTTGCTTTAAATCATCAAACTCTCGCTCAAAAGCCCGAATTTCGTGACAGGGACAAAACTCCTTCATCATGAGAGCCCGAAGCTCTTCCCATGTTTGGGCCAACGCCACTTCGGCACCCCTGTCGCACATAATACCATTCCACCAGATAAGCGCGCGCTTCTCAAAAACGCTCGAAGCAAATTCAACCTTACGCGCATTCGGACACTACACATGTCTAAATGTGTTCTCGATACTCTCAAACCACTGCAGGAGCGTAGTTGCTCCTTGCGACCCAAAAAACTTAAGCGGCTTCGCAGAATTGAAGTTCTTGAAATTACACGGTGCATTATTGTTGTTGTTGTTGTTGTATATCTCGTGGACTTGGGTCACAACGCCGAGAAGCACAGCAGCCACTTGCTGAGAGACCAGGGCTGTGATTTCTTCAATTGTGAAAGATTGTGCTTCACGTCTAGGAGGAATTGTCTAACAAGGAAATATGAGAACCAAGTGAGGTTGAAAATTAGGAAAAACAAAAGAGGTATCGACAAATCACAAGGAAGGCGATCATTTGTTTGTTACCTCGAACAAACAAATGACACGCAGTGACTAATCAAAGTAAATAGGTCAAAAATAATGTATGGCAAAGACATGCTCGCCTATAAGTGAACACACACCTCAAGAGTTCCCAGGTAAGAGTGACTGGTCCGATTATGTGGATTTGTACGAACACTCTAGCCTTAGACAGAAAACCCAGGGTACAGGCATTCACTCTTCCAGTTTGCACGTGTTCACATTATTTAGACCCAAACTTGATGAGATTTTGAAAACTTAGAGGGTTCAAAACCTAGTAATCAATCATCCTAGAACAGATGATTAGTTTTCAAAGCGGGTTCGAAAATTGTGATCTCGTTGTGGTTATCACCTAAGAATAGGTGACGATTTTGTTTTAAAAAAATCTAAACGCAAATAAACTCGCATTGGGGTCCTAGAAGTTATAGTCTAGGTCAAAGCATTACTAATAACCTAATTCCCTATAACCATTGGCTCTGATACCAACTCTTCTGTCACACCCCGACCACGTAAAACAACAAAGCATGACGGAAACGTCGGGGGGTGTTGTAACAGAATTATCGTTTCATAACCATGGATACAAAAAGTGTTTCGTTTTATTGATAATATTAAACATTAACATTGTCTTAACACATAACAAACAAGTTTTTATATCGACTATCATCGTTTTATGTCACTAAGGCCTCGTCCAGATCCTATGTGACGCATGCATCCTAGAACATCAATCAAGCAACAACACCTGAAACATATGTAAAAACAAAGTCAGCAAAGAAATGTTGGCGAGTACATAGGTTTTATAAGAGTATCAAAATCATGGCTTGTTTACTTATATTGCAATACCTCGAAAACCTTGTTTTTAAAAAGTGTATAATATTGCAACATGATTAACCAACTCAAATCAAGATGGTTATAATTTATAAAATTTCGTAGCCACAATTCTTAACACAAAAGCTTTTTGTTTTAGAAAACCATCTTGTAAAACATATCGTATAAACTCGTCAATAAAACTCGTATATTATTTCGAAAACATCGTTGAGTGACATCGTTTCAGTATCGTTTACCCAAGTGAACTAAATAACGCCACGGTATGTAATATGTCGAAAACATTTATATATAAGAAGTACCAGCGGCGTACTACCATGTTTTCACCACATTACACCCGTCCCGTTATCTAAACACTAGCCAAAAACCAATCGTTTACCCAAATCATTTAACATCGTTTCCAAATCGTTTAACATCGTTTTCAAATCGTTTCCAAATCTTTTACTCGATTAAATCGTTTAAATCATCCTCGTTTTAATTGTGAAAACTTATATACGGTTGTCTCGTTAATAACATTCAAACCTTCGTGACTCGACTACCTCGTTCCTCGCTTCTCGTATTAACAAACCTCCAAAGGGTAAGTTAATAATTACAGATTCAGTCGCTACCCACAACACCCACACATAACCATGGGTATAGTGAAATAACGGGATTTGTCAGATCCTATGGTACCATAACCTAATACTGGTCGGTTCGGCCAAAATTAATGGATGTCATTCGTTATGTAACTACAACCAACAAGTTCGTTCACATTATCGAAATCGTTATTAGTTTAGTATAAATCGTTCTATTCGTTTTTTGAAATCATCGTTTAAACCTCGAAAACATTTTGTACATATGAATCACCCCATAACAATTGAAAACAGTAAAATAGGGGAACTATGTACTCACATGTAGTGCAAGGTATCCTCAATCAATAGTACTTCAACAACTCGAGTAAACCAGAGAAATCAAACAGCACCTAGTAATTGATCACTAGTCAAACAATAGACGCCTAAATCGGAAGATCGGACAGAATGAGGTCTTGTAAAACAAATGAGTTTTGGAACTCATGTGATATGGTTTAACAAGGCCTACATCCTAAATGAAACCTAACCTAAGTGCTTTCGACCCATCGAGACCCATTAAGGTAGCCTATGCTACTTTAACGTGTCATGCGCGTGAAACGCGTTCGGAACGCCTAACTAGTCCTATGATAAGTAAAATATGCCTCAACATGTTTAATATTGTTGTCTAATCAGTTTAGATACCAAAGGTTATGTTACATATGCTAAAAATGAATTTTGGCTTAAAAGGGCATTTTTGGTAATTTACCTAAGGCATATAAACTACCTATCATAAAACTACTTAAACGAAGCGAACATAAGGTATAACCTTGGAAGGTTATTCCCTATATACTATGGTCACCTAACCATGTTTGGTCGGTTTCTAAAACTATGGGAGCCCCTAATATGGACTATGTTCATTGAATACCAGCCCATGGTTTTGAAAAACCATGGGTTACAACCATCACACTTCAAAATGGACTAGGTTCATTGAATCTGCCAGAAATTTCAAAAATGGTCCCTGCACTTGTAAAACTTGATTTTTTTTTGCACTTTTAAGCCCTTTTAACCCCATTTCAAGGCTCTAAAATAAAGTTAAAGTATAGGGAACTTAAAATATGCTCAAAAACATCTCGTATGTCGGTTCGTTTGGTCGTACGGTTGCGTTATTCGCTTAATTACGACGGAAGTCGTAACGAACGCAAAAACGATCCAAATTAAGCGACGAATGGAATTTTATCATGCCAAACACTAAAATAAAATATTTTAATGCTTACATAAATTTTTGGATGTCCGGATGTATTCAGAACGTAAGTTATGCGTGAAAATGCAAACTTATGCACTTTTTGACGCTTTTAGTCCCTGAATGAGCATAAAGTTTATTTTAGCACACCGAACCCCTCAAAGCCTATTTCTAAGCTATTTAAGGGATATTTAGGGTATTTTTAACTTATGGTCATGTTCCGGAATGTTTGTTACTATACAAATCGGCATAGTTTCATAGTTTGACACATATAGTCCCTGCGATCGAACAAAGTGGATTTCGACACACCAAACCATTCAAAACTTATTTCTAAGTTATGTGGAGGGTATTTAAGGTATGTTAAGCCTTTGTAACTATTCCAGAGTGTTTGTCATGTTATACTGACTGCGTTTACGCACCAGTTTGCGTATAACCTTCTAGAACGTGATCTAAAGCTTGCAATCGGAATCGAATCAAATTGAAAAATCACCAAACACAAATACACACATAGAAACACCAAAACACATATAATAACACCAAAGAACATTGTTTTATTAATAATCATCATTGTTTTACATCGTATATTGATTACAGAACACAGTTGTCACATCCGGGCTTCTGTGCAGGCTATAAATAGGGGTGCTTGGCTCACTTGAAAACCATCCATTGGCAAACCACCTCTCTCACTCTTCACCCACCCACCACCATCACAACCCACATCCACCACCATCATCCATCATAGAGTGTGTGGGTAGTCTCGGGATCCAAGATTGATCGTAAGAGTTCTTGACAATAAAAGTCCATGTTTGCCTAAGTCTCTTACATCACTTGGTGAAGACAAGAATTTAGTGTAATACTTTTTATTTTTTATCTTTTCGCACTTTTTATTTGGTTATGTATTAATGACTTTAATAACTAGTTTCTTATGTTGAAGGTGAATCTTCCTTATCATTTGTCCGTGGTGTCTTGGCATTATTTTACTGTCTATATAAAATAAAAGATTTTCACCATTCATATCTCCATGGTCTATATGGAGATATGTTGGCTACCTGGTCGGGGGTTAAGGGAATGGTTTGGTAAGCATCTTTCCTTGTTCAGTGTATAGATACTGCAAGGACCTGGTTCAAGTTTAGTAGGACCTCCTTCAATACCCACTGGTATTGGATGGCGGGGGTCCGAACTCTTTGATCCCCTCATATGTAAACTACTATTAAAACATTAACCCGGCTACTTAGGATTGTATCCCTGCTGACTCAAACTACTTAGCCAAGGGTAACGTCACCTTCAAAAGAGGGGCCTACCACATTATGCATTAATAACTTAATTAATTATCTTTCAATAATCCAACCCTTTAGGATTGTATCCTTGCTGACTCAAACTACTGGGTTGAGGGTAACGTCACCTTCAAAAGAGGGGCCTACTACTATAACTAAGATAATCTCTTAAAAGGTGCAAAAGTGCGGAAATAATCAAAGGTTACACTAAAGGCGAGTCGGATCCAAGTGATTCATCATGTCTATCTGTTTTATTTTTATTTTCAGCATTTTTAGTTAGTTTTATTTTCTTGTTTAAAAACCTTTTTCTAAACTTTCGATTTGATTAGACGTTGAGGATAAACCGGTACTAAAAGCTCTTGTGTCCTTGGACGACCTCGGTATCTTACCAACACTATACTACGCTCACGATGGGTGCACTTGCCCATATGTGTGTTTAGTGTTAGTAAATATCGTGTTTTATAAATTTAAAACTTAACTAAAGTGTTAAAAAGGGCATAAAATATACTTAAACATATATACACAACCGCACACATCAATAATCTCTCAAAAGGGCACCTCCTAATTGTAACACCTGTGTCATTTCAACCATCAAACAAATGCCCAACCAGTGAAATATTGTATTTCATACTTGGGATTTGTAAAAATATGTGTATCGTTTACACATATCAATTCTTGTTCGATTTCAATCACTATATCGCTTTCTGGAAGGTTATACGCGCACTAATGCGTAAATATAACCAGTTTAATGCAGCAAACACTCCGGAATAGTGAAATAGGCTTAACATACCTTAAATAACCTATACATAACTTAGATATAAGTTTTGGAAGGTTTGGTGTGGTGAAATCAAAGTTAAATCGCTTACAGGGACTAAAGTTGACAAACTGCGAAAGTATGCCAATTTGAACTGTAACAGACATTCCAGAACTTGACCATAAGTTAAACACACCTTAAATATCCTTTACATAGCTTAGAAATAGGCTTTGAGGGGTTCGGTGTGCTAAAATAAACTTTTGGGACATTCAGGGACTAAAAGTGTCAAAAAGTGCACAAGTTTGCATTTTCGCGCATAACTTACATTCTGAATACATCTGGACATCCAAAAATTTATGAAAGCATGACTACATTATATTTAAGTGTTCGCCTTAAGAAAAATCCATTCGTTGCGTCTTTTGGATCGTTTTTCGCGCTTATGCGCATTCCGTCGTAATTAAGCGAACATCGCATTCGTACGACCAAACGAACCATCATCCGGCATATTTTTGAGTATATTTTGAGTTCCCTATACTTTAACTTCATTTTAGAGCCTTGAAATGAGGTTAACGGGGTTCAAACGCATCGAAAATCGCTTAAACAAGGTGCAGGGACCATTTCTGAAAAATCTGCCAAAACAAGGGCCTAGCGTGACGCGACGGGCCTTAGCGTCACGCGAGCCCCCTTCTGGACCAGATTCCATGTTTTTAACAGCGGGTCCCAGCTGTTTGATTCTCAACCACACATTCTCAATCGTCTAGTCAGCGGATAAGAACCTAATTTCAGCCACCATAAGGTTCCGACAAGTGTACGCCTTGGATCATGGCACGTTTTACAACAAACGATCTTAACGGTTACCCGAAAACTATAAATACCCACCCCCTTTTGGCTTAAAACCCACAAATCTGATTGAAAAGACTCTAAGTTGGAACCTTCGTTTCATACCTGAGCTATTTTGATCTGGGTTAGCATTCGGGGACCCTTCGTAAGTATTCTTTCGTTCTTTTCCTTATTTTACTGCTTTTCGAGTCAGAAAGTCAAACTTTGTTTGACTTTCAGCGTTGACCGGTAATGGTCAATGCGAAGTTCGTTTGAACTTCGCAACGTGAGTGTAATCACGTTGGTTATAGTCCCTTAGGACTATGCCTACTGATTACCACGTTGTCTAGGGTCGTAGGGTAAGCGATCTAATAAATCGCTTATACCTCGAACCCGACCCAGTTTGGTCGATCATTAGGATCCGACCAAATACATTAGGTGACCATAGTAGGTAGGGAATAACCTTCCGAGGTTATACCCTATGGTCACATCGTTTAAGTAGTTGTATGATAGGTAGTTTATATACCTTAGGTAAATTACCAGAATACCCTTTTCATGTATAATTGGTAATTAAGCATATGTAACCTAAACCTTTGTCACATAACTGATTATGTAACATGTTAAGGCATATATTACTTGTCATAGGACTAGTTAGGCGGTCCGAACGCGTTTCACGCGAACGACGCGTTAAAGTAGCATAAGCTACCTAAACGGGTCGTAATGGGTCGTAGACACTTAGGTTAAGTTTCATTTAGTATGTAGGCTTTGTTAAACCAAAAGACACGAGTCTCTACACTCGTTTGGTTTACAAACCCTAATGCTACCCGATCCTCCGATTTAGGTCCGGTTTATTAATGTAGCTACCTATACTAGGTGCCGTTTGATATCCGCGATCTCTAGCATTGTTTAGTTGTCACTCCAGAACTACTGAGCAATCCCAGGTGAGTACATAGACCCCTCTTTTACTGTTTTCCAAACTGTTTTGGGGTGGAACACATGTGCCTACTTGTTACTTTCATGCTTTCCTGTTTTGACATCATATACTTGCTATGTTCATTAGTACATTATAGTACATGATTTCATTACATTTCATGCTATGTATGCCCATTGTGTGCGTACTTAGTACATTGTTTTACATTACATTTTATGCTATGTATGCCCATTGTGTGCGTACTTAGTACATCGTTCTACATTACATTTCATGCTATGTATGCCCATTGTGTGCGTACTTAGTACATTGTTTTACATTACATTTTATGCTATGTATGCCCATTGTGTGCGTACTTAGTACATCGTTCTACATTACATTTCATGCTATGTATGCCCATTGTGTGCGTACTTAGTACATTGTTTTACGTTGCTTTTCTGTTGCATATGCTTATCCAGCATATGAACACATTATACTACATATTGAACCGTTGTAATCATTTGATTGTGATCCGTTGATATCTGTGAACCGTTTGTATCTGTGAACCGTTGTATTTGTGAACCGTTGTACCTGTGAACCGTTTGTATCTGTGAACCGTGTGAACCGTATTTGACATAGACATTTCGGCATAGACATTTTTAACATGATTGACATTTGATCATGCATTTCCCACAAAACATAACTTTGATTTAAACCAAGTTTTACTTCAATACTTTGTTTTTGTGTATATGGTTTAGTTGAGACATTTCACTTGGCATACATGATATTTTGACATAGACATTTGACATGGATATTTGACATAGACATTTTGACATTGGTTTGGTTTGATTAAGTGATTAAGTAACGATGCGTGTGTAATATGATACAAGCATGGTGGATACGCCGCTGGTACTTCCTATATATAAGTGTTTGTAGGGTATTACATATTGTAGCGTTATTTGAATCATTTCAGTTTGATACATATAACATTTTATACAAATAACATACTTTTCACAAGACATTGTTTTACAAACAACTTATCCTATACAAACTCATCATACATGGTTATTTATTTAACCATACATTATTCATTTATTGTATACATATCATCTGAACTCATTGTTTTTCAAATGATTTACAAAACAAAGCAAATTACAAGGTTCATGACTAAACATTTTCTCAAACATAAGTCATGAATTCTGTTTTCACAAAACCTATGTATCTCACAGGCATTTTTATGCTGACGTACCTATTTTCACATGTGTTTTTCAGGAACTGTTGCATAAGATGATCAAGATACACATAGGCAGACTTGGGCTTTAGTAACAATAAAAGATGCAAGACTAGTTAATTATGTTGTATTTCTTTGTTTGTTAAGACATTGTATCACTTTTACTTAATAAAACGAAACTTCAATTGCCATGGTTATGAAACAATTAATTCTGTTACAACACTCCCCGACATTTCCGCCACGTTTTGTATGTTCCACGTGGTCGGGGTGTGACAGAAAAGATGGTATCAGAGCCAATGGTTATAGGGAATTAGGTTATTAGTAATGCTTTGACCTAGTCTATAACTTTCTTAGGACCCTAACGCGAGTTTACTTGCGTTTAGTCATAAAACAATACCGTCACCTATCCTTAGGCGACTACCACAACTAGAACATAAATTTCAAAACCGCTTTGAAAACTAATCATCTGTTCTAGGATGATTGATTACTAGGTTTTGAACCCTCTGTTATATGGTTTTGAACCCCTTTGAGTTTTCAAAAATCTCGTCAAGGTTTTGGGTTTTAAATAATGTGAACACGTGCAAACTGGAAGGGTGAATGCCTGTATTCTGGGTTTTCTGTCTAGGCAAGCACTTCGTATACATCTCATCAGACGCGAGACCAGTTGTGCTTACCTGGGAATTCTTGGGATGAGTGTTCACTTATAGGCGAGCATGTCTTCGCTATACATTATTTTTGACCTATTTACTTTTCACCAGGGTCGTTTGTTGCTTTGTAGTAACAAACAAATGACCACTATCCTTGCTTTCATCAGATTTGTTTCATCTCATTCTTTTCGTCTAATCCTCTCACTCGTTTCATTTCATGTTTCCTCTTTTAGAATGCCTCCTCGACGCAAAAGCCAGATAGCGACTGCCGAATTGGCAGAAATCATTGCGCAGCAAATGGCTGCTCAATTCCCAAACCTCTTTGCTCAATGGAATCAAGCCAACAACAACAACAATGGTCCATGCAATTTCAAGAGTTTTAACTCGGCGAAACCACTCAAGTTTAGTGGTTCTGAGGGAGCGACTGGGCTTCTTCAATGGTTCGAGAGCATTGAGAATACTTTCCGCCATGTGCAGTGTCCTGACAATCGCAAGGTCGAGTTTGCTTCGAGTGTGTTCCAGAAGAGAGCCCTTACGTGGTGGAACGGTGTTATGAGAGATCGTGGTGCAGAAGTTGCTCTAGCACAGACATGGGCCGAACTTAGGGCTCTCATGATGAAGGAGTTTTGTCCTCGTCACGAGATCAGGGCTTTGGAAAGGGAATTTGATGATCTTAAGCAAGACAGCGGTGAGCATCGAGCCTACACGGACCGTTATGAGGAGTTAAGTCTGTTATGCCCAAACATGGTCACGCCTTTGGATAAGGCGATCGAAAAGTACATTGATGGCCTTCCCGACTCAATACAAGACATTTTGACTGGTAGCAACCCTACTACTGTTAGGCAGGCCATTGAGTTATCTGCAACCTTGACTGAATCGCAGATCAGGAAACGTAAGCTTTTCCGAAAGGGTGACAAGAAACTGGTCGAGGAATCGAAACCAATCGAGGAATCAAAGACCATGGATGAACAGACTGGATCCTCTAAGAAGTCAAAGAAGCGAAAGGCTTCTCAGAACTTCGCCGTGGTCGCTCACAATGATCAAGCCGTCCCCAACCAACCAGCTCAACCCCCTGCCAGGAAACCCTACAAAGGAACTGCACCCATGTGCAACCAATGTGGCCTACATCATCATGCTGGTGTGAAGTGCCGCACATGCCAAGTTTGCGGACTTATAGGTCATACAACGAGGGTTTGCCCAACAGCAGCAGCACCAAATCAGATTAACAACAATCCTGCTCAAGCTCGTTTCCCACTGGGATCTTGCTACAACTGTGGCGAGATGGGCCATTTTAGTAGAAATTTCCCAAGACTTGCTGATGCAAATCCAGCGCAGGGATAAGTATCTGACCGACAGAAGATAACGCTGTTTAGAAAATAATCGAGCCTTGTGTATTATTTTCTTTTATCACAATCTATGAAACAGTTGTTGTTATTGTTGTTTATAAATAAATCTTTCATTTACATTTCAATATGTTTATGTGGTTGCATGTATAAACATATCCTATACAATACCGACAATCAAGGAACCGCATTCCTTGAAGAACAGACTACTTCCAAATTTCTTCCCTTGTATAATCTCTTGCGTTTCCACGAAAATCCTAAGTACCCGTTTCTTCCAAGAGAAATGATGTACGAGGCGCCAAGTTTAATGGCAATCAATAACAAGAAAAATAACAATTAAACAATTATGTGGTTATGTGCTTATGTGTTATCCTTTATGTGTCATCTGATCCAATTTATGTTATTCAAATCCTCGTAAAATCTTACATATCTTTGTGCAAGAGATTCATAGTAGGATACCCAAAGGTACTACTTAAATCCTTAATGGACTTCTACGTTGTAGTTAAAGTCCCTTGGATTATAATGTACTACTTCATAATTAGACCCCTTTAGTGGTCTAGTTAAACAGATTGATCCAAAAATCTGGTTAGGGATATCATGTGATGATATAGCTGAAAGGACTCCTTAGTGGCCTAATTAAGAAGATCCTCAGTTGATCTAATTAAAAGGACCCTATGGTAGTCTAGTCACTTTCATCTCAGGTTTGATATCTTTCCCCACAACATTTCAAAACAAACTGTGCGGACTGTGCAAGGAATTACGTAATTATGGATGCATACATAATTATGGAATTTAGTGCACAGAAATCACAGCAAGTTCTATCATGTATCAAGAGTTAACCCTATTCATTTCCAATTCTGATGAAGCATCCGTTGAGGAAAAATGAACTAGCTATTCATTTTTCACTTCTGAAGAATATCCGTTGAGGAAATGAATATCCGTTGTTTATCTTTTCATTTCCATTCTGAAGAATAACCGTTGAGGAAAATGAATTATCCATTCATTTTCGTTCTAAAGAATATCCGTTGAGGAAATGAATATCCGTTGTTTATCTTTTCATTTCCATTCTGAAGAATAACCGTTGAGGAAAATGAATTATCCATTCATTTTCGTTCTAAAGAATATCCGTTGAGGAAATGAATATCCGTTGTTTATCTTTTCATTTCCATTCTGAAGAATAACCGTTGAGGAAAATGAATTATCCATTCATTTTCGTTCTGAAGAATATCCGTCGAGGAAATGAATATCCGTTGTTTACCTTTTCATTTCCATTCTGAAGAATAACCGTTGAGGAAAATGAATTATCCATTCATTTTCATTCTGAAGAATATCCGTCGAGGAAATGAATATCCGTTGATTTTTCTTTCATTTCAAATTCTGAAGAACAAACCGTTGAGGAAAATGACCCCGTTTGTTCATTTTCGTTCTGAAGAATATCCGTTGAGAGAAATGAATATCCGTTGATTTTTCTTTCATTTCAAATTCTGAAGAACAAACCGTTGAGGAAAATGACCCCGTTTGTTCATTTTCGTTCTGAAGAATATCCGTTGAGGGAAATGTATATCCGTTTAGTTAATTCCTTTATTTTCCATTTCCGAAGAACCCGTTGAAGAAAATGACTCTGTTCGTTCATTTTCGCTTCTGAAAAATATCCGTTGAGGAAAATAATCAGATTATGCTTTACATATCTTTGATGACTTTTTGAAACAAAGTCATAGACAGACTCCTACGAATTAATTTCGGGACGAAATTTCCTAAAGTAGGGAAGACTGTAACACCTGTGTCATTTCAACCATCAAAAAAATGCCCAACCAGTGAAATATTGTATTTCATACTTGGGATTTGTAAAAATATGTGTATCGTTTACACATATCAATTCTTGTTCGATTTCAATCACTATATCGCTTTCTGGAAGGTTATACGCGCACTAATGCGTAAATATAACCAGTTTAATGCAGCAAACACTCCGGAATAGTGAAATAGGCTTAACATACCTTAAATAACCTATACATAACTTAGATATAAGTTTTGGAAGGTTTGGTGTGGTGAAATCAAAGTTAAATCGCTTACAGGGACTAAAGTTGACAAACTGCGAAAGTATGCCAATTTGAACTGTAACAGACATTCCGGAACTTGACCATAAGTTAAACACACCTTAAATATCCTTTACATAGCTTAGAAATAGGCTTTGAGGGGTTCGGTGTGCTAAAATAAACTTTTGGGACATTCAGGGACTAAAAGTGTCAAAAAGTGCACAAGTTTGCATTTTCGCGCATAACTTACATTCTGAATACATCTGGACATCCAAAAATTTATGAAAGCATGACTACATTATATTTAAGTGTTCTCCTTAAGAAAAATCCATTCGTTGCGTCTTTTGGATCGTTTTTCGCGCTTATGCGCATTCCGTCGTAATTAAGCGAACATCGCATTCGTACGACCAAACGAACCATCATCCGGCATATTTTTGAGTATATTTTGAGTTCCCTATACTTTAACTTCATTTTAGAGCCTTGAAATGAGGTTAACGGGGTTCAAACGCATCGAAAATCGCTTAAACAAGGTGCAGGGACCATTTCTGAAAAATCTGCCAAAACAAGGGCCTAGCGTGACGCGACGGGCCTTAGCGTCACGCGAGCCCCCTTCTGGACCAGATTCCATGTTTTTAACAGTGGGTCCCAGCTGTTTGATTCTCAACCACACATTCTCAATCGTCTAGTCAGCGGATAAGAACCTAATTTCAGCCACCATAAGGTTCCGACAAGTGTACGCCTTGGATCATGGCACGTTTTACAACAAACGATCTTAACGGTTACCCGAAAACTATAAATACCCACCCCCTTTTGGCTTAAAACCCACAAATCTGATTGAAAAGACTCTAAGTTGGAACCTTCGTTTCATACCTGAGCTATTTTGATCTGGGTTAGCATTCGGGGACCCTTCGTAAGTATTCTTTCGTTCTTTTCCTTATTTTACTGCTTTTCGAGTCAGAAAGTCAAACTTTGTTTGACTTTCAGCGTTGACCGGTAATGGTCAATGCGAAGTTCGTTTGAACTTCGCAACGTGAGTGTAATCACGTTGGTTATAGTCCCTTGGGACTATGCCTACTGATTACCACGTTGTCTAGGGTCGTAGGGTAAGCGATCTAATAAATCGCTTATACCTCGAACCCGACCCAGTTTGGTCGATCATTAGGATCCGACCAAATACATTAGGTGACCATAGTAGGTAGGGAATAACCTTCCGAGGTTATACCCTATGGTCACATCGTTTAAGTAGTTGTATGATAGGTAGTTTATATGCCTTAGGTAAATTACCAGAATACCCTTTTCATGTATAATTGGTAATTAAGCATATGTAACCTAAACCTTTGTCACATAACTGATTATGTAACATGTTAAGGCATATATTACTTGTCATAGGACTAGTTAGGCGGTCCGAACGCGTTTCACGCGAACGACGCGTTAAAGTAGCATAAGCTACCTAAACGGGTCGTAATGGGTCGTAGACACTTAGGTTAAGTTTCATTTAGTATGTAGGCTTTGTTAAACCAAAAGACACGAGTCTCTACACTCGTTTGGTTTACAAACCCTAATGCTACCCGATCCTCCGATTTAGGTCCGGTTTATTAATGTAGCTACCTATACTAGGTGCCGTTTGATATCCGCGATCTCTAGCATTGTTTAGTTGTCACTCCAGAACTACTGAGCAATCCCAGGTGAGTACATAGACCCCTCTTTTACTGTTTTCCAAACTGTTTTGGGGTGGAACACATGTGCCTACTTGTTACTTTCATGCTTTCCTGTTTTGACATCATATACTTGCTATGTTCATTAGTACATTATAGTACATGATTTCATTACATTTCATGCTATGTATGCCCATTGTGTGCGTACTTAGTACATTGTTTTACATTACATTTTATGCTATGTATGCCCATTGTGTGCGTACTTAGTACATCGTTCTACATTACATTTCATGCTATGTATGCCCATTGTGTGCGTACTTAGTACATTGTTTTACATTACATTTTATGCTATGTATGCCCATTGTGTGCGTACTTAGTACATCGTTCTACATTACATTTCATGCTATGTATGCCCATTGTGTGCGTACTTAGTACATTGTTTTACGTTGCTTTTCTGTTGCATATGCTTATCCAGCATATGAACACATTATACTACATATTGAACCGTTGTAATCATTTGACTGTGATCCGTTGATATCTGTGAACCGTTTGTATCTGTGAACCGTTGTATTTGTGAACCGTTGTACCTGTGAACCGTTTGTATCTGTGAACCGTGTGAACCGTATTTGACATAGACATTTCGGCATAGACATTTTTAACATGATTGACATTTGATCATGCATTTCCCACAAAACATAACTTTGATTTAAACCAAGTTTTACTTCAATACTTTGTTTTTGTGTATATGGTTTAGTTGAGACATTTCACTTGGCATACATGATATTTTGACATAGACATTTGACATGGATATTTGACATAGACATTTTGACATTGGTTTGGTTTGATTAAGTGATTAAGTAACGATGCGTGTGTAATATGATACAAGCATGGTGGATACGCCGCTGGTACTTCCTATATATAAGTGTTTGTAGGGTATTACATATTGTAGCGTTATTTGAATCATTTCAGTTTGATACATATAACATTTTATACAAATAACATACTTTTCACAAGACATTGTTTTACAAACAACTTATCCTATACAAACTCATCATACATGGTTATTTATTTAACCATACATTATTCATTTATTGTATACATATCATCTGAACTCATTGTTTTTCAAATGATTTACAAAACAAAGCAAATTACAAGGTTCATGACTAAACATTTTCTCAAACATAAGTCATGAATTCTGTTTTCACAAAACCTATGTATCTCACAGGCATTTTTATGCTGACGTACCTATTTTCACATGTGTTTTTCAGGAACTGTTGCATAAGATGATCAAGATACACATAGGCAGACTTGGGCTTTAGTAACAATAAAAGATGCAAGACTAGTTAATTATGTTGTATTTCTTTGTTTGTTAAGACATTGTATCACTTTTACTTAATAAAACGAAACTTCAATTGCCATGGTTATGAAACAATTAATTCTGTTACAACACTCCCCGACATTTCCGCCACGTTTTGTATGTTCCACGTGGTCGGGGTGTGACGCTAATTATCACGTTTACTTGGTCAATTGTCGGGTCAAAATAATGAACAGAAAAGTCAAACGAGTCAGTTTTTATAAAATAATTCATAACTGATAATGTAGAAGCTATAAAATACGTTTTATCACTTAAATAACTTGGTAAATAATATAAGAACATGTTTAGACATGTTCAACCCTACAATTCTGAGTATTAGGCTCGGTTCGCAACCGAAAGTCGCAAAAGTAGACTTTTGCTTTAACTTTTAGTTCTGACCCGAATTAGCTTAGTTTAGTTATTCCTTAGGGTTCCTTTGTGACCATGATATATGTTAGAATAACCCTCTGAGGTTATACTTCATGGTCCCTTAGAAATCATAGTACATTGCATGTTTTCGTTATTTGCTTAAAAGTTGACTATTATGCCCTTTTATTATAAAAATAAGATTTTTGAAAATGTGAGAGGACAAAAAGCTTTATTACTGAAATATAAGTATGTCCACAAAATTTGACATCAGTTTTTCGTCTCAAACTAAAGTTATGCAAGACAGCGTAAAATGAAACTTTTTGTTAGTTAAATGACATTTTTAACATAAATCATATTTAAACCCAAATTTTGGCATCAAACTCATTACCTACTGTTTTAATATAATTCTTAGGGAATTTTGGAATTTTGGGTCAGATTTTATACTGACCATAACATAGAGTTCTTGCATGAATTCGGCAATTGACGATAATGCTCTTTTCATTAATAACATGAGATTTACATTTCATTTACATGCCAAACCTTTTCCTACTGATGTTATATATTAAATAAAATATTTTAAGCATTCAAGACTGATATAAATCTCATAATTTCATAAACATCTCAAATATCGTCAAATATCGACTTTTACGCAAATTAGGCGCATAGTATGGTTTAAAACCATATTTAGTACCTAAGACATGATACCTACTGATTTTATAAATGAATTTTAATATCTTAACAGTAAGTATAAGTCTTGAACTCATATTTCCAATTTGGTCCTTAAAACATACGTGAAATGACCAAAATGCTCATCCAGTGCATAGTTTGGACATAAATGGTGACCCTCACATATGTATGATATCTTACTGATGTAACATGATAAAATAATTATTTTTACTGATTATTTTAGACCAGAACCTCAGTTTGCTATTTAACCTCTTTTATAAACTTTAAAATAACCAAAATACCCTCACTGGACTTAAATTGGTTTTAAATTTATTTGGGCATAACTGTTGATATCCTACTGATATCACAACATATTTTAAGCATAATAACTTGTGGAACTTGTACTTGACTCATCCGGTCACCCGTTAGCTTATACGCGTTCGGTACGGTTTATGTAGCTAGTTTGCATAAATTAGCCGAAACGGGTTAAACCTTATCATTTTTATTTCAAAATCCAGAATGTATTTAGTTTACCCATTTTATACAAGTCTTCATACTTTTTGGGTCTAAATCGCATTCCAATCCGGTCATTGCTTAATCTCGCGTTTCGTACCGTGAACTTTTCTTTAAAACTAACCGATCTAAGTTACAACTTAAATAAGACCCGTTAAGAATCTAATAGGTTACTAAAACCTTCGTTACAGACTAAGAGCCCCGGTAGAAGTATTTGCACTTTTTCTAGTAGAATTTACGGCTGAGAATACTAAATTGCATTTAAGCTCAGGTAAATACTTTTAACTTATTTTCCCTTATACGGGCTTGGGATACGGTAAATTATTACCGCTTGGTCGGGTGTAGAAACCTTTTAATTGAATATGGTTAAATTGTATAATCCCGCTTTAATCGGTGTTGCTTGATAACAAATAACATTGGGGGTTAACGACCGTGTCCTGGATATCATTGGATCATTTAAAAAGAGTAAATGGCCACGACTTAAGCACGGGGTGTAGGCATACACCTGTCTGTTGCGTATGTAAAAGATATACTCATTTGCTGGGATGACCCGCCATGAGTTAATTGCCATTTTAGTCTCTGAGGTTTGTCCAATTTTGCCATTTTAGTCCGAATAGTTTTTTTTTCGCCTCTGGTTCCCTGACTTTTCCCTTTTGTTGCCATTTTAATCACATACCCTAACTCCATCCAAAACCCCATTTTTAACCAGGGGTATCTTGGGGATTTTCATTTTAAATCTTTTCAATTGTCATTTTGATCCAATTCTAAAAAATTAAAATAAAATCTAAAAAATCCAAAAAAACCTAAAAAATCTAAAAAATTCTAAAAAATAAAAAAAAATCTAAAAAAAATCATAACAATATAAAAAAATTCTAAAAATAAAAAAATTCTAAAGAATCGAAAAAATTCTAAAAAATCAAAAAAATTCTAAAAAATAAAAAAATCATAAAAAATCAAAAAAATTCTACAAAATTAAAAAAAATCTAAAAACTCAAACAAACATATTTTAAAGTTTCAAATTCAAAAAAATGACTATGTATTACTCATCCAGACGAATATATTTTCAAGTTTTATCTATTTTGTTGAGTGAAGGAGTGGTCATGATGAGATAGAACCATTTATCCATTTAAAAAAAATAAATTTCATTTTAAGTTGACATCTTTCACAAAATTCTTACATTTCCACATTAATTATCACCCTTTTATCATTTTTATATATGTTTTCATAGCAAAACTACTTATTACAATAATATTTTCATCTTTAGTTTTGTATCAGTTAATATAATTTACGAAATATAAATATCAAGAAATATAAATTTTATAAACTAAAACGTAACATGCATGTTCGTTAGTTAGTGGTTCTATCTCATCATGACCATTCATTCACTCAACAAAATAGATAAAACTTGAAAATATATTCGTCTGGACGTGGAATATATCGTCATTTTTTGAATTTTAAACTTTAAAATATGTTTGTTTGAGTTTTTAGATTTTTTTTTGTTTTTTAGATTTTTTTATTTTTTAGAGTTTTTTATTTTTTTTAGAATTTTTTTGGTTTTTAGTATTTTTATGATGTTTTTTATTTTTTATAATTTTTTTGATTTTTTTAGAATTTTTTGATTTTTTAGGTTTTTTTTTTTTTGATTTTTTAGAACTTTTTTTATTTTTAGAATTTTTTATTTTTATGATTTTTTTATTTTTTAGAATTTTTTGGATTTTTTAGAATTTTTTTGCTTTTTTAGATTTTTTTTTATTTTTAGAGTTTTTTATTTTTATGATTTTTTTTATTTTTTAGAATTTTTTTGATTTTTTAGAATTTTTTTATTTTTTAGAATTGGATCAAAATAGCAATTGAAAGGATTTAAAATGAAAATCCCCAAATTACCCCTGGTTAAAAATGGGGTTTTTGGATGGAGTTAGGGTATGTGATCAAAATGGCAACAAAAAGGAAAACTTAGGGACACACAGGCAAAAAAAAACTATTTGGACTAAAATGGCAAATTTAGACAAACCTCAGGGACTAAAATGGTAATTAACTCTATTTCAAAATCGAGAATGTATTTAGTTTACCAATTTTATACAAGTCTTCATACTTGTTGGGCCTAAATCGCATTCCAATCCGGTCATCGCTTAATCTCGCGTTCCCTACTGTAAACTTTTCTTTAAAACTAACCGGTCTAAGTTACAACTTAAATATGACCCGTTAGGAATCTAATAGGTTACTAAAACCTTCGTTCCAGACAAAGGGCCCCGGTAGAAGTATTTGCACTTGTTTGAGTAGAATTTACGGCTGAGAATACTAAATTGCATTTAAGCTCAGGTAAATACTTTTAACTTATTTTCCCTTATACGGCCTTGGGATACGGTAAATTATTACCGCTTGGTCGGGTGTAGAAACCTTTTAATCGAATATGGTTAAATTGTATAATCCCGCTTTAATCAGTGTTGCTTGATAACAAATAACATTGGGGGTTAACGACCGTGTCCTCGATATCCTTGGCTCATTTAAAAAGCGTAAATGGCCACGACTTAAGCACGGGGTGTAGGCATACACCTGTCCGTTGCGTATGTAAAAGATATACTCATTTGCTGGGATGACCCACCATGAGTTTATATTTGTGGTGTGTCGATTAATCTTGTTCGGCTTTTATACCGGCCCTAAATGTTGGACAAACATGTAAATCTGATACAAGATTGTTATTAATATAATTGTTACAAGTTATAAAATGGTTGTGCCTTGTGCATTTAAATCAATTTTCATAAATCTTTTAAAAAGAGACGGTTAATTGTATTTACCAGTGTAAACTGACGTATTTTTCAAAAAGACTAAGCGACAGGTACCGTATGTAATTGGCTGGGAGCTCGGGGCGTTAATAAAGAATGTTTCAAGTTCTGAACGTTTAAAGTCTGTTGAACAATAATTTATATTTCTGTTTTATGATCCGCCTGTGGATCCACTTACAACTGTTTGTATAATATTTATTTATACTTTGAATTTCGGTTTGTAATATTATTTTCATCCAAGACTTCCGCTGTGCATTAAACTGTGATTATTTTACTATGATGATATCAACTACGTCACGATACTCCCCACCGGGCCCACCGATAATACGTGAAAATATCGGGGTGTGACAGGTTGGTATCAGAGCTAACATTGAGTGAATTAAACACTAGGCTTTTGTGTTTAATCTCAATGACACAGTTGCACATTCCTTGACTTCTGAGTCTAGGCAAACAACTTAGGACTAATCCTAATCTTAATCATTTTTGTTTTGTTTGTTTCTGTTTTGACAGGACTTCAATCAACATGCCGCCAAGAGTTAGGGGAAGGAGCGGACGAGGAAAAGCACCGATGATGGGTAGGAATGATCACGAGGTCGGGACCATCTCACCGGCGCATACCATCAGCAACACTCAGCTCCAGCCCATACCAAGACTGGAGAACCTACCTGGAACCCGCGAGACGCTCTCTCTCTCGCCTAGCTCCTCACCATCTTACCATCATTCGTTCGGGTCGCATCAGGATGAAGAGCCTCACGATTCACATCATTCTTTCATTCCTTTGTAGCGTTCGGGTTCTCACAGTTCCTTCCACAACCCAACATCTTATTTCCAGAGCCGGTTCAACCCAATGAACCAAATGGAAGAACCAGAGGGCCAAAACCCTTTGGGACCAGCTGACCATTTTCCCGAGTACCAAAACACGGATGTGGACGAAGATCCAGATCCCGAGATGCCGCCATCAGGGACGCCGACATATCCCATCGAGATTTCTAGCGGATCATCTTTCCATGGTTCGCCTTACAGGGGCCCTGATATTTGGGCCGAAAGATGGAGCACGTATAAGTGGGAGTATACTCCCCTTCACCGCAACTCACCACCACACCAGCAGGTCCCTTCTGAGGACCCACATTTTCAGGCGGTCACGCCACCGCCACCACCAGCGCCAGAGCGGCCACCGCCTCCAGAACCATCGAGGCGGAGAAGAAGTGCACGGATGTCCGTGCGTGGGGGTTTTCATGTAGGATCGTTGTTGGACCCGAACGAGTCAATCAGAAGAGTCTTTTCTCTGTATCAAAGGCGGAATCAAAGATACAGACGCTCAAACTAATTATAATGCTTCTTTGATTGATTTAACAACGTTTACAACCTGAAAGCAATCTGGCAGCACTTCGTTACAAGTTTCAGAACCGTACCAAATGAAAACAACACATGCCCTATATATAGTGGTGTTAATTCCACTCCTAATGACATGGAGTCATTTCGGGCGGAATCAGATGTTCTGATTTCGCTCCAAATGACCTTTTGTCATTACGAGCGGAATCAGCATCTTAAATCTAACAAACTGTTTTTCAAACCTCGGGCACTGATTATCCTATTCTATCCTATTACATGATACAAGACGAAGTCAATAGACGTAATGCACTAACAGACTCCCCTTCGAATATTGACGAAGTCTTCAGTGACTAATCTTCATCATGACACCTTCTTCAGTCTTGATCATTCTGCATCCTCACTCAGATTGTAACATTGTAAGCATCCATCACTCTCTTGATCAGCTTCACACTTTGACTCTTACACCAGGATTTCATCACTGGTTCTATCCTTAACAGCTTCATCATCAGCAGGCTCCCCCTTTCGTCAAGCTTCCGTGCTTTTAGGGATCGACACCTAGCTTTCCAGCTACAAGCTCCTCCTAACTTTCAGCTTGTCTTCAGACTCCCCCTTAGACTCAGCTTCCGGGATCGTAGTCTGGAATCTCATCTGCAATCACTCAAACATTTATAAGTAATAGCATTTCAAATTTCAGCTATCCAGGAATTGTAACCTGGCTCACTCAAACATTTTAAACAAACAATTTTCATGAATTTGGAAGTTTCATCGAATCGAATCGGAAACTAGCTCTATAACAGTATAAGCATCCAAATCCCTCACAGTTAATCAACCAAGTCCAAACTAATGACCTTGGAGATATCACAAACTGTTTTTTATTTTTGATTTTTAATACTTCAAGTTTCAAATTAATGAATTTTTTTTTATTTTCAGAAACACAATCAGCTTACTTAGATTTTGAAACTTAGCACTCAGACATCAGTTGTCGAAAATAAAGCAGAAATCATAATCTTTTTGTATTTTCTGAAAATATAAAGCAGTAAAGAAATATGTACAAACATATTTACAGATAATATTTTTGTTTGAGTATGCGTCAGAGGATCATATCAGTTTTTAACAAGCCACAAGTACCGTTGAGCTTAATTTCACTTTAAGAATTAAACAATTCACTTAGATTGTCGATATACTGATCCACTTAAATTTTCATACAAATTTCAACTGATTCAGGATACGAATTAAGTATTTTAAGAACTTAAACCCATTCATGTGTGCCACCACTTGAATATACTCCCGTATCCAGATCCCAATATTCAGTCTTACAGGTAATTATAACACAAATGATATCTGTAAGGGGTTAATAAATTATGAAGAATCATGAGAGCTCAGGTCAGAACTACCGTTCAGGAGAGAGATCATGACTCAACTTTTGGGTGTGTCCCCTTTAGAGGATCTTTTTTACAACAGCATTGCTAAGAAATTTTATTGTCTTATCATATATGCTGAGGGTGATGCTGTGTTTCAAGCATTTGCAGAAAGTATTATTCGAGGACTAGGTCAGAACTTCCATTCAACAGAAGTCCCGGAATAATACCCCAGATATCACTGAGTATAAAAACCTAGTATATCAGAAAGAGGAATCTTTCAAACGAGATTTCAGGGGTTACCTATATATCCAAGTAGTGTTCCCCACGAAATAAGCAAGTGTTTGAATTTAGGTTTATATCCCGAAAAAGTTTACTAAATGTATAAAAATCTATCGACACATCCACGGTGAGATCGTTTAACACATTTAAACTTTCCAATTCTTTAGCGTACTGTAACTGTCTACTGATGTACTATCATTTCCTCTTTTTACGCAAAAACTCAATTTTTGAATTTTATCATATTTTTGGCTTTTTCAAATTTTCTAATGTTTTTGGATTTTCTAACAACAATTTTTCTCCCCCTAAAATGCAAAACTATTTAAAGAAAATTTGACAACCAACACTGACAGCTTTGTTTCGCCATCCATTTTCTGCTTCTCATGCACTGATTTGCAGAAAATATAACATACCCCCATGATTTACAACACATTGATCTTAACAGTTTGAAAACCGTTTTTCAATCTGATGAAAGTAATCATGTTTGTTCAGCCGTGAGGGTTTCGACGTATTCAATCAGAACTCCCCCTTACAACAAACTATTTTCCCATAATGATTTCAAAACACTTAAGTTTGTTTTAATCAGAATGGTTTTTCCAGAAAAATTAGTTTGTTTACCCATCACTTGTGGGTTCGGGGTCATCTCATCATCTTGTTCTCTTTTAACCATTTTGAAAATTTAACATTATTAGATCAAACACCACTATCACTTGTAGAAAATCAAGTACAACTTAATGTCCTTGATTAACCACTTGTAAGACGAAATATCACAGTTACCATCCTGTGAATTTCTCGAGAAAGATGCCGATACCTGCTTCACACTTACCAACCTGGAAGCTCCGGCAAGTCAGATTTTTCTATTTGAAAAGTTTCACCCAAGCCTGATTGTCCTTGGGTGTATTTTGAGCTTTTCTCTTTTCTTCATAAAATTCTTTTACTCCTTTTTCCTTACCATCAGCCATCTTACTAAAAATATGTTTAACATTGCTATTAAACATTTTTTCAGCATCAACACCTTTTGATTTTAGGTTTGTAGCTCGTAATGGTGGAAATTTCTCATCATTCATTAAAGGAACTGTTTCTTCCTTTTTTACCTCAACTTGTGGCTCATCTGATTTTGTGGAATCAGATTCATTGCCCGAACTTGGCTTGTCTGACTCGGATGAGCCAGATTCATTGCCAATAACTTTCTTTTTCTTCTTATTTGTCCTCAGATTTGCATCTGAAGAATTCAATTTGCTTGACTTTGCCGTCGAGTGAATTGATTCATCAGAACTTTTATTCGAACCAACCGGTGAACCCGAAGACAAAATCTTCTCCAAATACTCTCTCGCCTTGTTTCTCTTTTTCCTCAGTCTGTCTTTTTGCCCCTGCGAAAGCTTCACTTTCTGTTCCAGAACCTTCTGTTCTTTGGGCTTGACATTGACTGGTTTCTTTTTCGTTCTCTGAGATTCAACCCTTGATCTTCCCATCAATCTCCTTGGGCAATCTCTGGCAATATGTCCTCTGATATGGCAATTATAGCATCTTCGTGTTTCAAAATTCCAATTCTGGCAGTTAACAGCAATGTGTCCTCTAACACCACAGGTATAGCACACTCTGTTATCGTACCATCCACTTCTGTCAGTCCAAACCTTCAGATCATAACATTGTTTGGCTTGGTGATAATCATTTCTCCTCTTCAATGCTGGATTTGTCTTTTGAGCACTGTGGTCAAACCTGCACCGCTTATTACCAACATTTTGTGAGTTTTGGTTTTTCGAATTTTTAACTTTTTGTTTCTGTTCTACACTCTTCTTAACAGGTTTTTGTTTAGAACATTCACCTGTTTCAGTAGATTGCAAAACAGTATTTTTAAATTTTTCTTGTAAATCTAAAAATAATTTTCTTTTCGTTTCTTTTTCATCATCAGCTTTGTCATCACAATCTTCAATTTTGACTTTGTCAAAATTTGTGACATTGTCACTTATTGGAACAGAATTGATCGGTTTTGGAGAAACATGTGATGTAGAATTCACAAAACCTTTCAATTTAATCTCAAGCTCATTAATTTTATTCAGAGCAATTTCAGCTTGATTTTAAAGCCGAATGATTTTCTGAAGATGAGAATTTATCTCAATCTGTTTTTCAAGATTATTTTTAAAAATAACAGATTTTTCATCTTCTAAAACCTTCATTTGACTTTGAAAATCTTTTTCTAATTTTTTAAAATTTTTGTTTTCTAATGACAAACTTTCAATATTCTTCAAAAGTTTGTCATTTTCAGATTTTAGTTTTTCGCAGTTCAAGCGCAACTCCAAAATCTGTTCATCATCAGCTTTCTTTTCAGCTTTCAAAGTTTGAATATCTTCAGCCTGTTTCTTCTCCTTCTGAACAATCTCAAAGACTGGTGTATCTTCTTCAACCTCTTTCTTAATCACTGGTTCAGGTTTCACAGATACAGGCTTTTCAGATTCTTCTTTCTTTGAAATTACTTCTTCAAAAACCTGCTGTTTTTCAGTAACAGCTTCTTTCTCTTTCTCAGTTTTTACTGCTTCCACTTTGACTTCCTCTAAAGCTTTCTTCTTCAAATCTTCAACCATCTTTTTCAATTCTTCTTCTTTTCGCTTCTTCATTTCTACCACCTTCGGTAGACTTGTTTCACAAACCTCTCTTATCTTTTTCTCCAAATCAGGCAAATATGCTTTATCAGATAACCTTCGTGTGTTGAAAGTAGCCTGCCTTGGAACCAAATTTGTTACATCTTCGAAATCCACTTTTGATGGGTCAACAACTGGATTACCCCATGGATCCATGTAACATTCCAACTCTTCATTCCATCTTTTCGCTCTCTGGGCTTCTTTGAATGGTTCATTTAATTTTCCGATTTCCAATCTTGCATAATCTGCTTTCCAATATCTATCAGAATCAACCTCACTGCTTGACATCTTCAAACACCTGAAACAACTTTGGAGTGGAATCAGAAGTTTGCACTTTGGGGTGGAATCAGAAGTTTGCACTTTGGAGTGGAATCAGAAGTTTGCACTTTGGAGTGGAATCAGAAGTTTGCACTTTGGAGCGAAATCAGAATATGGTAGCCAGGAGCGGAATCAGACTTCTGTTTGGAGCGGAATTAGATTTTTAAGCTTGTGGAGCGGAATCAGACATAATGGTCTTCTGGAGCGGAATTAAACTGAATGTTGGAGCGGAATCAGCCTTTTGAAATTGATCAGGAGCAGAATCAACAAGTCTTTTGGAGTGAAATCAGACTTTTGAAGCTGAATCAGACAATTAGGAGCGGAATCAGAAACTATCCATCTCGAGCGGAATCAGTTCGAAGGTCAATTTTGTCCATTTTTAGTCTGTATTTAATCATGAAACTTTCAAGGGTTTGTCTATGTCCAATTTTAAACAATCTGTGAAATTTTGATCTGATTTTGACCGGTAAATCTTGTCCAGATTGAAAAAGAAGGTGTAGAAGACAGAAAACTGATATAATTGAGCTAAACTCTTCCTCCTGAGCTCTGATACCACTTGTAGGATCGTTGTTGGACCCGAACGAGTCAATCAGAAGAGTCTTTTCTCTGTATCAAAGGCGGAATCAAAGATACAGACGCTCAAACTAATTATAATGCTTCTTTGATTGATTTAACAACGTTTACAACCTGAAAGCAATCTGGCAGCACTTCGTTACAAGTTTCAGAACCGTACCAAATGAAAACAACACATGCCCTATATATAGTGGTGTTAATTCCACTCCTAATGACATGGAGTCATTTCGGGCGGAATCAGATGTTCTGATTTCGCTCCAAATGACCTTGTGTCATTACGAGCGGAATCAGCATCTTAAATCTAACAAACTGTTTTTCAAACCTCGGGCACTGATTATCCTATTCTATCATATTACATGATACAAGACGAAGTCAATAGACGTAATGCACTAACATTTCATTTCAGCACTCCCAACACTCCAGCAACCACCCGCCGCTCTATGAAGACTCGCAAATGGGTGGGCCTTCAAATGCAGTTTCTAAAGTCGACTCTGCACCAGTCGTACCTGCACCACCACCCATGGGTTATGAAAACCCAATCCCATCTTACCCAGGTGTAGCTGGGTACAACCCGTTTGAGCAACAGGCTTATTCGAGTTATAACTACAACAATGCCCCTGCCGTCGACCCATACGTCGAGGCAGCAAACTTTAATGCTCTCTACCCCGGGCCCTTTCCACCTACATACCCAACTGGGTACCCTGCATATGGGTATCAATACCCACCGCCTCCACAACCTCAGCAGTAGCAGCCGCAGCCCGCAGCCCCAAATTCAACCACCGCAACAACAAGAAATCCTCCAGAGGTTGCATGAGGTGGAACAAAGGGTAGACGAAGAGCGTAGAAGTCGCCGCAATCTTCTAAAGGGATTGGCAAACCTCATTAAGAGGAAAAGAAGAGGGGTTATTAGAAATCCCTATTTATTTTTTGTAATTTTAAATTTCAATTAAGTCCCTGCGTGGACATTTTATTTATGTATTTAGTCCCTGCGTGGACTTGTCTTTCTTATATTAGTCCCTGCATGGACAAGTTATTTGTTAAGGACCCGTTTAGGGCATTATTGTAATTTCTAGGACTCATTATGAAGTTTAGTTTTTTAAATTACATTTGGCATTAAACATATACATATGTATCAAATCACAAACCAAAATATCAATTTAGTTTTTAATTGATCTGCCATTAAATCTCAAAAGGAAATCTTGAAGGTATAACCTAGCCTATATGTCATTTTAGACATGGCCATGATGGTAAATCCTTTTGAAGATAATAAATCCTTGTTAACGCCTAAGAATGTGTTAGCACTCTTGACAAATGTGGTTCGAGAAAATCACACTAGTCATCCTTATATTGGATTCTTCCAATTCCTTATTCAGCTTAATGATCTAGAAATCATGGCTTATGTCATCAAATAAGATGATCACATTATAGACATCCATTAGTGATGAAATGACTACGGGCTACACTTATTATCCAAAAGACAAATGTCAGTTGTAGTCTATGACTCCCTATCAAGAAAGGTAATGAACTATGTTCAAACCTTAATGCCTCGATCCTATAAGATCAAGGCCTATAAATTAAAGTTGTCCTTATGACAAGGCCTTTTCTGCCATTTTAATATCCATAATAGTTTATAACTGGGATTAATTATACTGAAAATTTTAGATAAACTAAATTATCAAATTAACCAAATATGGTCTATTTATACCATGGTTAATGAATCACCGAAAATGATGATTCCTAATAGAATTCTAAACAAATTATTGTAAATTGTTTTATAGCAAACAAGCTTTAGCATGCCTGAATCAAACGAGGTTAACAGTCATCTCAATATGAGGGACGACAACACCATAATGAATGTAACTGGTGCAGATCTACAAGCAATGATATATAATGCTGTCACAAGAGCCATTGACAGACAGTTCAAAGAACCAAGTAATACTCACACTAAAACGCAGACTGTGGCTCATTCAAGGCCCCCTTCCAAAACACATACGGCTTATAAAGATGATTCGCGACATTCGTCGAATCAGAAAAGTTTGTCGTCTAAGAAAATTGTGCTTAATCAAGAACCACGCTCAAAGACCTGCTATTATAAATACTTCGTCTCTTGCAAGCCAAGGGATTTTACAGGCGAAAAAGGTGCCATTGACTGTATGACATGGCTTGATGAGATGGATACTGTAGTGGATATCAGTGGTTGTGCAGAGCAGGATATTGTGAAGTTTGTTTCACAGTCCTTTAAAGGGGAGGCATTAGCTTGGTGGAGATCATTAATTCAAGCCACGGGGAAGATCCCACTATATAACTTATCATGGGCGCAATTTGTGGCACTGATCAAAGAAAACTTTTGTCCTCAGCATGAGGTAGAGAAGATTGAGACAGACTTCTTGACTCTGGTCATGAAGAATTTAGATTGCCAAGCTTATGTCGCGAGTTTCAACACCATGTCTCGACTCGTTCCCTATTTGGTTACCCCAGAACCTAAGTGCATAGCGCGCTTCATCGGAGGCCTGGCCCCGGAAATCAAAGGGAACGTAAAAGCTTCCAGGCCTACTACCTATAGGTCCGTGGTGGATTTGTGCTTATCCCTCACTCTTGATGCAATAAGGAATAAGTCTGTTAAGGCTTCTGATGAGGGAAAGAGAAAAAGGGATGATGAGAGCTCACATCGCTCTGACAAGAAGAAAAAGGGAAATTCCGAGCATAAGAAAGGATCTGATTTTAAGAAAAACTCAAATCAGACAGATAACAGGCCCAAGTGCAAGAATTGCAGAAAACGCCATTCAGGAAAATGCACGATTGACCCGCATGCTAAACTATCTGGGATTTGCAAGACCAAGGGTCACAAGATTTTAGAGTGCAAGGAGTTAAAGAACGTAACTTGTTACAACTGTAACGAGAAAGGGCATATCAAAACCAACTACCCAAAACTTGCAAAGAAGCCTGAAGAGGCCAAGAAAACAAATGCTCGAGTCTTCCAGATGAATGCAGGCAGTACAGAATGATAATGTTATAACAGGTACTTTTCTCATCAATGATGTTTATGCTAGAGTTCTATTTGATTCTGGAGCAGATAAATCCTTTGTAGACAATAAATTTTGTAAACTGTTAAATCTGCCTGTTAAAACTCTAGACACAAAATATGAAGTAGAATTGGCCGATGGTACTTTAGAGACTGCTTCAACAATTTTAGATGGATGTTTCATATCCATTAGGAATCACTCTTTTCAGTTGTCTTTGTTACCAATGAAGTTGGCTGGATTCGATATCGTTATAGGCATGGATTGGTTATCTCTTAACCAAGCCCAAATTGCCTGTGATAAGAAACAAGTGGTGATCAAAACTCCTTATGG
>JARYGA010013045.1:0-27222 GCA_030545235.1 Helianthus tuberosus
TAAGACCCTTGGGTTATATAGTACCATTCCATGTTTCATAAGAGACCCTCTTAGTGGTCTAGTCAAAAAGATTGATTCATAATTTGGTTAAAGAACGACATCTAGTGATGTAGCTGAACAGACTCCTTGATAGTCTATTTAGATCATTTATTGATTTAATTAAAAGGACTCTATGGCGGTCTAGTCACACTCATCGCAGGATTGTTCATTTGGTTTTCCCCTATACATTATAAAATAGACTGTGTGAACGGTGCAAGGAATTTTCTGATTATGGACGCGTACGTAATTATGAAATTTAGTGGACAGAAACACAGTAAGATTTATGATGTGTAAGAACCGATAGTGACAAAAATAACGAAATGAGAACGATGTAATGGAGGTACGGTGGACGCACCAATGACGCTTCATATACTTGTATATAAGTATCCCTCTTACATTGCAAACACGATGTTATTAAAGTTACTAGAAGTTCAGAACCCTAACCAATGTTGTTTGATCTTTTCAACTTCATATTTCCAAGCTCTCACAAGTTTCCTCTAAATAAATTTCGGGACGAAATTTCCTAAAGTAGGGGAGACTGTAACACCTGTGCCTCCACGGCCATCAAACAAATACCAAACCAATGAAATATTATATTTCATACTTGGGATTTGTAAAAATATGTGTATCATTTGCACATATCAATTCTTGTTCAATTTCAAGCTCTAAATCGCTTTCTGGAAGGTTATACACGCACTGATGCGTAAATATAACCAGTTTAATGCAACGAACACTCCGGAATAGTGAAATAGGCTTAACATACCTTAAATAACCTTTACATAAGTTAGATATAAGTTTTGGAAGGCTTGGTGTGGTGAAATCAAAGTTTAATCGCTTACAGGGACTAAAATTGACAAACTGCGAAAGTATGCCAATTTGAACTGTAACAGACCTTCCGGAACATGACCATAAGTTAAACATACCATAAATATCCTTTACATAGCTTAGAAATAGGCTTTGAGGGGTTCGGTGTGCTAAAATAAACTTTTGGGTCATTCAGGGACTAAAAGTGTCAAAAAGTGCACAAGTTTGCATTTTCGCGCATAACTTACGTTCTGAATACATCCGGACATCCAAAAATTTATGTAAGCACTAAAACATTTTATTTTAGTGTTCGGCATAAGAAAAATCCATGCGTCGCGTCATTTGGATCAGTTTTGCACTTTCGGGACCAGATTCGATGTATTAGCCGTTGTTTAATTCACAACCAGACATTCTAACAATGCTTAGTCAGCGGATAAGGATGGAATTTAGACACCATGACATTTCAACACATGTATGGATGGAATTTAAACACCTAAACACCATGACATTTCAACACATGTATGGATAGAATTTAAACACCTAAACACCATGACATTTCAACACATGTATGGATGGAATTTAAACACCTAAACACCATGACATTTCAACACATGTATGGATGGAATTTAAACACCTAAACACCATGACATTTCAACACATGTATGGATGGAATTTAAACACCTAAACACCATGACATTTCAACACATGTACGGATGGGATTAAGGCACGTTTTCCATGAAACGATCTTAACGGTTCGGGTATTCCTATAAATACCCCAACACCCCCATTGCTAAAATTACAAGAAACTTGATTTGAGAAACTCTAAGTTGAAACATTTGTTTCATACCTGAGATTTTTGAATCGAGTTTAGCATTCGGGGACCCTTCGTAAGTATTCTTTCGTTCTTTTCCTTATTTTACTGCTTTTCGAGTCAGAAAGTCAAACTTTGTTTGACTTTCAGCGTTGACCAGTAATGGTCAATGCGAAGTTCGTTTGAACTTCGCAACGTGATTGTAATCACGATGGTCATAGTCCCTTGGGACTATGCCTACTGATTACCACGTTGTCTAGGGTCGTAGGGTAAGCGATCTAATAAATCGCCTATACCTTCGAACCCGACCCAGTTTGGTCGATCATTAGGATCCGACCAAATACATTAGGTGACCATAGTATATAGGGAATAACCTTCCGAGGTTATACCTTATGGTCGCTTCGTTTAAGTAGTTGTATGATAAGTAGTTTATATGCCTTAGGTAAATTACCAGAATACCCTTTTCATGTATAATTGGTAATTAAGCATATGTAACCTAAACTTTTGTCACATAACTGATTATGTAACATGTTTAGGCATATAACACTTGTCATAGGACTAGTTAGACGGTCCGAACGCGTTTCACGCGCACGACGCGTTAAAGTAGCATAAGTTACCTTAATGGGTCGCGATGGGTCGATAATACTTAGGTTAAGTTTCATTTAGTATGTAGGCTTTGTTAAACCATATCATATGAGTTCCTACACTCAATTGGTTTACAAACCCTCCTGCTACCCAGTCTTCCGATTTAGGTCCGGGTTAATTATGTAGTTACCTATATTAGGTACCGTTTGATTTCCGGGACTCCTCTAGCTTACTTGGTAGTTGTTCAAGACTCCTAAGCACTCCCAGGCGAGTACTTTGTTCCCCTCTTTTACTGTTTTCAACTGTTTTGGGGTGACTCATATGTGCTAAATGTTTTATCAATGGTTTCAAAAACAATTACAATGTAGTATCAAGAACGATAACAATAGTTTCAAGAACGCTAACAATTATTTCAAGAACGCTAACAATGATTTCAAAAACTAATAACAAATTTCAAAAAAGTGAACAAACTTGTTGGTTGTAGTTTACATGACCGATGACATTCATTAGCAATGATCAAGCCGACCAGTATTAGGTTATGGTACCATAGGATCTGACAAATCCCGTTATTTACTGCACCCATTGTTATGTGTGGGGGTTATGGGTAGTGACTGAATCTGAATTATTAACTTATCCTTTGGTAAGGGTTTGTTAAGAACGAGAACGAGAGCGAGATGGAGCGAGGAACGCGTCAAAAAGGTTTGAATGTTATTAGAGAATCGACCATAAAGAAGTTTCACAATTAAAACAAGAACGACTAGAACGATTTTACAAAATGGGTTAACGATTGGGTAAACATTTTAACATGATTGACATTTGATCATGCATTTCCCACAAAACATAACTTTGATTTAAACCAAGTTTTACTTCAATACTTTGTTTTTGTGCATATGGTTTAGTTGAGACATTTCACTTGCCATACATGGATATTTGACATAGACATTTGACATGGATATTTGACATAGACATTTGACATGGATATTTGACATAGACATTTGACAATTTATTTAAACATAGACATTTTACATTGTTTGGTTTGGTTTGATTAAGTGACTAAGTAACGATGTGTGTGTAATATGATACAAGCATGGTGGATACGCCGCTGGTACTTCCTATATATAAGTGTTTGTATGGTATTACATATTGTAGCGTTATTTGAATCATTTCAGTTTGATACATATAACATTTTATACAAATAACATACTTTTCACAAGACATTGTTTTACAAAACAATTTATCTTTTAACTCATTTAACTTGGTTATTCATTTAACCATGCATTATTTTCTTATTTATACATATCATCTGAACTAATTGTTTTTCAACTGATTTACAAAGACAAAGCAAATTACGAGGTTCATGACTAAACATTTTCTTAAAACAGAAGTCATGAATCTTATTTTCACAAAACCTATGTATCTCGCCAGCATTTCTTTGCTGACCTCGTTTTCACATATGTTTCAGGTATTGTTGAATGATATCGATTGATAAGATGCATGCTCACATAGGACTGGACAAGGCCTTAGTGACTCAATAACAATGATAGATTATGTTTAAATTGTGTATTTAATTTTCCAGACGATGTAATTATTCAATGTTTAATAAAACGAAACACTTTTTGGTATCCATGGTTATGAAACATTAATTCTGTTGCAACACGCCTCGATGTTTCCGCCGCGCTTTGTTGTTCTACGCGGTCGGGGTGTGACAAGATCGTTCGTCGAATAACGTGCTTTGATCTTGTCCGTACATGTGCACCCATGGTTTTACAAAACCATTGGAGCCCCTAGATTAAGCCCATAGTTTCAGAAATACCATGTGCAAGAGGGTTATGAGTGTATAACAGCTGTTAAAACTGGTTTTGCTGATCTGGGAGGTCCTTACGGACCGTATGGATAAGTGCTTACGGTCCGTAAGCATTGTGCATACCAGCAAAGTTTGATTTTTTGCAGAACAGGCCCCTGTGACTCCGAACTTGATTTTTGATGCGTTTTGACATGTTTTAGCCCCGTTAACCTCACTTTAAGGCTCAAATAGGAAGTTAAAGTATAGGGAACTTAAAATATGCTCAAAATTATGTCGGATGTCAGTTCGTTTGGCCGTACGGTTGCGTTGTTGGTTAATTACGACGGAAGTCGTAACGGACGCAAAAACGGTCCAAATTGCGCGACGAACGGATTTTTCTCATGCCAATCACTAAAATAAAATATTTTAATGATTACATAAATTTTTGGATGTCCGGATGTATTTAGAATGTAAGTTATGCGCGAAAATGCAAACTTGTGCACTTTTTGACGCTTTTAGTCCCCGAATGACCCAAAAGTTTATTTTAGCACACCGAACCCAACAAAGCCTATTTGTAAGTTATGTAAAGGATATTTATGGTATGTTTAACTTATGGTCATGTTCCGGAATGTCTGTTCCAGTACGAATCGTCATACTTTCGTAGTTTGTCGAATTTAGTCCCTGTAAGCGAATAGACTTTATTTTGCCACACCAAAGCCTTCAAAACTTATTTCTAAGTTATGTAGAGGTTATTTAAGGTATGTTAAGAATATGTTGATGTTCTGGAGTGTTTGTCGCGTTAACTGATTACACCAAAGCCTTCAAATATCTCACAGGTAATGTACCCTCCACAAAAGGCATAACATTTAAAATAGCATTTTTAATTTTGATTATTATTTTTCAAGAAATCACTTATTCTTCAAGTTCATGCTTATATATGAGGATGATCATCTTGTGTTATCACATAATCATCCTCTTACTTGCTAGATCATGTGTTTAATCACAATCTAGCAAGCTCCTTATGATGATCAACATCATAATCTCAAGTAAACAACAATCAAACATCATACATACACTAAACAACATAGTTTCATTATATATCAAGCTTATGTTCACGATTCATGTTTATGTCTTTTAGTGTTCATCAAGTTTATCAATGTTCATCATTATTTAGCCAACAACATATGAAGTAAATAAAGATCATGAGAGTCTTACAACTAGCACAAAGCTAGGGGAAGAACACTTGATGATGATGATGACAAAAGTGGAGGATAAAAGCAATCGGGTGAGGTCCTTTAATCTTCAAGACCACTAAACCTTCTTATATGGCTCCTTACACCTTGTGTACACTTGGAAATGGATGAACTTGAAATAAAAATGGTGGTGGTGGTGGTGGTGGTGCTAGTTCTCGGCCGAAGTGGGGAGAGGGAGAAGGAGAGAGATGGTGAAGTGAAGTGTGGTGATTGTGATCCTCCATGTTCTTCTTATGCACACATTAGAGGTCTTAACCAATGGTTTTTATGTCCCCTAAGTACATATCAAATCTCTACTACATCTTTAGAAGATCAAGTAAGATCAAATGGGATTTGGTTAAGTGTCTAGGTTAGATTTCAAGTATATCAGTTAGTGTTTATGTGTATTTGTTGTTATATAGTGTGTTAGGGTGTTCGGGGATCATAACTAGCTCAGAAATATTAAAACAATGCTTCTAGTAAAATGTTGGTGTTTCGGGTAGTGTCCGGTTGTTCGGTTAGATACCGGTTCGTTAAAGTGTCAAACTATTCCGTTTAGTGATCTTTAAGTACCCTTTTATGATACTTTTAATTCCCGACACTTAGGAAAGCATACAGGACCATTTTGCCATATTTTTGCATGTTACTAGCTCATTTAAATGCTGAATTTTGCTGAAATGTGCTGAATTCTGCACTTTATGTGGGTTTTAGGCACTTTCCGGCTCTTAAACTATCACCTAGTGAAGCAGTTTTATGATCCTTACTTTCCTACACACTATACTAGTGTAGAACTTGGTTTCCGGCTCATACTGGGTCTCAAAACACTATCTGTCTATGTACTGAACATCGTCAACATTTTTCTGAGTTATCCGCTAACTGTGCTAACTATGTTTTGTGCATCATGTATGTCAATAAAGTTTGCATGTGAGAATGATGTGACAACATGAAATGTGATGCATATGTATGTATGATACAGAAATCAAAAAGCAGTTTAACTCATCAGTTGTAATTAAGCACAGTCATTAAGCACTAATCAATATTAATTAATTGTACGGATACCTGGATTTTTGACAGTTGTCAAATTCTCCCCCTGTTAAGAAAATTTCATCCTCGAAATTTGTACTACCTTAACTCCTTAGGGTTTCATTATGCATGTATATATATATGAATAATACGGGGGTAGAGAGAAACCGAATCTAATCTTATTCAAATTAGGCGAATCCAAGGATATCTTACTATAATTGGAAACCAGCAGTTAAAAAGTATGTGTTTCAGGATTTGTTGTCAAAGATACAAGACGTATTGACGTATAGTCTAGTGTAATCCAGTTAACAGTGGTTCCACAAAAGGGGAGTTTTGGCCAATAGGATTCTCAAACAAACGGTCACAATACGCAAACGAGTTTTTCATAAACCATAGCATCCGCTAAATGAACCCAAAATCAACAACTTTAATATGAAAAAGATCTGTCAACTTTCTAAGAAATAAATGGTAACGATTAGTGTGTTGACATTCTTGAATTGTGAAAATACACCGAATGAAATACAAGCGAATCTGGTGTCTCATTGTCTTGATTCGTAGTTGCATCAGGAATGTTTAAATGACAAGTCAAACAAAAGTATATGTAGTTTTGTGTGAAAAGATTGACCATGATTAGCACAAGCTACAATTTGTAATGGCACCACAAGGTGTCGAATTGACATATTTCAACAATAGTGGTGACCGAACAAGTCCACCGTGCTTGGAATCAAGGAAAGTGTATTGAAACAATTCTGAAAATTTAATTTAAACATCGTCATGGGGTTCTCAATCGAATTTGGAACATCAAAGGACTACTGTTTCTGATTGAAGATGGAAAATAATAAACACTGCGAGGCATTCAATTTGTAACGAAAGAATCGTTAAGAGGTACACCGTGATATGAAATGAATCTAGGTACCATTGTCTTAACACACAATTGTGTTGAGACCGCTTTAATCGTGATAAACAAAACATATTTAGAACAAATAAATAGACGATTAAATCCGTGTATGAGGTGCGTAACCAAATTAGCGCAAGCTCAATTTTGTGAAAGTTTTACTGCAAGGTGTAGAATTCAGCAAACGATGTTGTAGAGTCGTAGACCAACCAAGTCTACTACGACCCGAAACAAAAGAACCTTTGCAAAAAATATTTGAATATGATGCTTTCAATACATCATATGGCGCCTTAAATGGAATATGCGAAATGGATAAGTTCAAGCAATTGAACTTGGTTCTAGCGTAGCCCGACAATAAACGTATGTATCAACAAGGGAATCTCAGCATGGTTACGAAGATGAACTATGAATTTAACTTGAAAGAAAAGAAGTTTCAAGAAAATGTGTTGACTTGATAACAAAAGAGCCAACAATTACAACAATGTAGGTCATTCGAATCACGAATCAGTAATTAGGTTTAGCAAATTAATATTTGAATTTCAATGAAGCGTTTGTTCGAAACGAAACCACATGCGTAGCAAATGGTGCATGGGTGACATATAAGTTTCTGAGTACTGAAACAATGAGTATTTGCTAAAATGAAGAAATGACCAAGTATCGAAGCAAATGTGCGTTCGCTCTCAGCAAAGAAAATTGGCGCGATGCAACTACCATTAAGGGGAGTGGAGATGCAAGCATCTACTCGCTAGAAACAAAAGCGGAAATTCCAACAAAAGAAATTTGAGTACTTTCTGTTTGGTTAACTGAAGTAGCATATTTATCAGGATAATGGGGTTTGCTTGAGTTAACAGGTGTTGTTCCTAAGTGACAACCTCTACGATTTTTGGCCTGGGTTCCCAAAGGATTTAGCACAAGTTTTCAAAGTTTCGTATTCTGTGCGAAACTGTTTTGGGCATTGCGTAGGAAACACAATTTTTGTGTATGTCCAAAATAAGTCCTTGTCCCACAATTTCCGGGTATGCTTCCTTTCTGAATTCATAGGTAAAGACCCTCACTCACCGATCAATCTTAAAATAATAATTGGGTCCTTATAGTTAGTTAAATAAATAATTCGTTAATCCTTGGAAAGAGTTACCAACTCTTGTTGGTTGGCTTGTTCGGCTCCAGGTAGTTGATGCTCATTTAAAAATCATTGTCCTTCTTCTTGATGAGCGAAACCGGGGTCACTCAAAACGGGAAACTTGGTCTGTTAGCTTGCTTCTCTATCATCTACTGAAGCTACACTGTCAATCCTTGCTTCTCCGAGGGTGTAAGTCGCTAAGATGCATTGACTGCAGGCGCGACGCCTGGAATTAAATTGATGTGAAATTCGACTCGTCGTTGAGGAGATGATTCTGGCAAGCCTTCGGGGAAGACTTCAGGATATCCCCTTATCATAGGGACATCTTCGAGTTTTTGGTTCTTCGGCTCCCTTGTCCATGACAATGAGCCAAGAAGGCAACACATCCCTTGCGCAAAAACTTCCGTGTCTTCAAGCACTAGTAGTTTGTAGAGGCGTATCCTACTTCATGAGTCACGATTGCTTCATCGCTCATCATCGAGGTGTTGATAACAACCGCCGTTCGATTGCTCGACAACTGGACCATCCCAGTCACCACGTCTAGGCTTCCCATTAACTAGTTCTATCGAGTGCGGGTTATATAACTTATCCTTTTACTAACCCAAGTATATTCTTAAATTCATGAGATATGAAGCTAAGGTCGGTACTGGTATCAAATAACATAGATGCAAAATTTTGGTTGGTAGAGAACACACCAGCAACCACATCTCGATCCTGGCGTGCTTCACGAGTTCTGATGTTGGATGCTCCTTCACGGTCTTGGTTACTCCTCCTTGGGCAATCTTTTCTAAAGTGCCCCACGTTTCCGCTTCTGTAGCAGCCCGAAACCTTATCATTATTATTTCCGCCTTGGTTGTTGTCACCATTTCCTCCTTTTATGGGACTCTTCGCCCAACAGGCATTCTTGTTGTGTCCCCACTTTCCACATCTACCGCACTTAGGCTTCTGGCATCGACCTTCATGGTGAAACTTGCACTTATCACATTTCGGCTTAGTCCCCAAGTAAGTCTTAACATCATCTTGATTGTTGTTAAGGCAATCTTTCTTGAAGTGCCCTTTATCCCCACAGTCAAAACAACCTCGAATATGTTTTTGTCCATCATTGGCCCTACTTTTGTAGTCGTTGTTGCCGTTGTTTCCTTCGTGATTTCCATCACCATCTAGACCTTCGTTTCCATGTCCCGTACCGATCTGACACGTCTCCTTGTCATGCCCTACTTTGTCACAAACATCACTTCTTCCATCCCTACATGACCCAGCGTGGTGAAGTGGACAGTTATCACACTTAGGTAGGATGCCCATGTATTCTTTTTCCTTTTTGGCTTTGTTCTGGTCATTCATTCGGGTATCCTCCGTGAGCTTCCTTTTGTTCTTTCCAGATGACTCTACCTGAGTTTCCTTCTTCTCGTCAGGGATTGAAAACTCTTCCAATCTAATTGCTTCTTTACTGAGCGTCGCACTTAACTTGATCACATCGATGGTTGTTGGCGGAGCAGACACCGTCATTAAGCACAGGATCTGAGGCACCAGTCCCTAGATGAATGGCTCCATCCTTTTCAACTCTGGTTCCACTAGGTACGGAACAACTCGTGACAAATCGTGAAGTTTTTGCACGTACTCCACCACATTTGGACCTTCCATCTTTAGCTTCCAGAATTCGAATTCCAGCTTTTGGATTGCCATCGGGGAGCAAAACTCCCTACCATGTTAAAGCGTTCATAGCGGCTATGCCCATTATTTGAATCTGAGAGTTCCACCATGACCAGGCCCCATCTTGAAACAATCTTGATGCATATAGGACTTGTTGCTCTGGCGTACATCCGCTCATTCGAAAAACAGAATCCATATTTTCTGTCCATTTTACAAAGGCTATGGCCCCTCCAGTGCCGTCGAAATTCGGAGGCTTGCAGTCTAAAAACTGCTTGTAGGTACAACCGTTGGGTGGGTTAATCCCTGAGATATTTTCGCTGAGTTGGTAGCGAAGAACCTCGTGCCGCGCGATGGCCTGTGTGATGTGCGGTTGTAGTTCCGCCTCGGTCATGGGCAGCTGAATGATCCTTTGAGACATCTTCTACGAAAAGTTTTGATTGGTCAAGCCTCATTTGTTCATGGAGTGTAAATAGTTGTATTTACACGTAACAAATCATCATATCAATACATCAAGCTACAACATACTCATAGCATAAGCAAGTAAATGGAATTATGTTAAATGAGAGTATAACAAACAAGTACGTACATTGCAATTACCGCACATTCCTGTATATTAGTAACACGTTTAACGAGAATATTATGATTAGGTTTTCATTAAGCAGGTAAGCACATAATATCTCAATCATAGCATAACCAAGTAATTCAACAATGTATATAATGAGAATATTGCGATTGAGCTTGTATAATTCACCGACCACAAATATAGTTTTACAGGTTTTACAAATGTATCATATCTCATCAAGAAGGACTACAGGGTCACACTACCCTTGTCCAAAGCATCCATCGGTCCACACCAGTCATATACACCAAAAAGTGGTCTTCCAAAGTCTTCGTAAGCTGGGCTCAATAGCTACACTCTCACCAAAAGTATGCTACCTGCATAAAACCAAAAACCTCTATGCTGATGGTGGAGGAGGAGGAGGAGGCGGAGGAACGAAAAACAACTTGCGCAAATGCGCTAAATCCTCCTTAAGGGCATGAACGATACGCAACAGGTAACTAATCTGCTGCTCCATAGTGAGGAAACGGACGACAAAATCTGGGTATGGTAGAAGTGGAGTCGGTGGAGTCGCGAATGGTGACTGACAAGTGCAAGGTGGAGGACACGGAATCCTCTCTAACTCCATGACTCTATGACACACCAACTCCTGCTGGAGCTGTAACGACAAAAGCAGATCATCCCTGGTGTAACCCGAGTAATGTGAGGGATGGTATGGATCAGATATAGGCATCGTGTTGGGCGAAAACCAAATAAGTGGCTCGCCCGTGGGTGCAGAAACAAAAGGAGCAGTGTGTGTAAACTGTGGCATGAAAGGATCGGCTGCTGAGACAGAAGGTATATGACTGGGCTGCTGACTTGATGGACCTTCCCCGGGACAGGGTGGAGGGATATCCTGTAGGAACGTGACCGGTAGATCTGTGCGGTGAATGTCAGAAACATGTGGGTGAAACGGGGCGATATCAATGGGTGCATGTATAGGTGCAGGTGAGGGAGTAACAGGTCTAACAAAAGGTGGCAAGTCATCATCGTCCTCGATCCACCCATTGTGGGTGTGTGCATATCTGGGGTTAATCTGAGCTGCAAAAGGAGCACGATCAACAAGTACAGGGATCGGGTTAGGCAAAGGTGGTGCAACAACAGGTACATCGACAGGTGCAGGGTCATGCTCAGGCAAAGGATCGTGAGCAGGTATAGGCTCGGGTGCAATCATAGGCTCAGGGTCAGCTAGGGCTAACTCAATATCAGCGGGTATCATGTCAGGATCGATAGGCGCCTTAAAATGCTGCTCATCGGGGACAAACTCAATCTCATGCTCAGGATCAAAGTCGTGTGGAAAGACAGGATCAAACTCATCATCAAACTCGAAGTCCTGTGGAGGGACAGGTGCGACAGACATAGCTGTGTCAGAATCAGAATCGGTGGGATAACGCTGTAATCCCAGTGCGTGCAAAGTAGTAGATGACACAGACTCGAATGAATCAGGACCAGAATGGTCAAATGAAATCTCAATGACAGGAATCTCGATAAGAGGAATAGCAATGACATCGGCGACTGGAACTCCATCATCCTGGGCACCCTCAGGGGGACCCTCAACAAAAAGATCGACATCATCGTCAGACATGGCATCAAGAGGCACATCCTCAAGAGGAAATGCAGCAAGAGGAAAAGGAGTAGGGAGCTGAACAAGAAGTAGATCCTTGCCATGAAGACCATCAGCTAGCGGTATATCATCGCCAAAATCTGGCAAAGCAAACGGCTGGAAATCATCATCGTCGTCACTCATAGTGTCAGAGGTGAAAACCTCAGGGTATGTGGCTATCTCATCATCCGAAACTATGGCCATAGGGTCTACGGTATCTGATACTCCACTCTCAGAGGAGGACATGGTGTCTGTAACAAGTAATCACAACATATGCACGTATATCAACAATCATCAAATAAGTATGTAAGCGGTAACAATGTAAGCATGTATTCGTCCTAGCCTTCCCAGACTATCCCACCCAGCCTCTCAGACTGAACTTCCTAGTCTCTCAGACTAAACCTCCCCAGTTTCCCAAACTGAACTACCCAGTCTCTCAGACTAAACCTCCACAGTCTCTAAGACTGAACCTCCCCAGTCTCTAAGACTGAACTATGATCATAAGTTTTGAAATGTGTTTTTGTGCCTTTTGTTTGTAAAAATGTTTGTTCCCTGGATATGGACATTTGGTGTATGCAATGTAAACATGTTTGAAAATATTTTCGTGAGAGCCCTAATGATCGTAGTCTAGACTCGAGAAAGGATCCTAGTTCGCTACGATCGAAGCTCTGATACCAAGCTGTCACACCCTGACTTTTGCGGAAGCGTGATTATTGGTGTGACTTTCTTAGTACCATAGCATTCATTCATAACAAAGATATGTGATAAAACATTTAGATGTTCATCCATTGATTAAGTTTTGAAAACAACATGACAAAATTTTTTTGAAACGTAGACGCCAAATTTAAATTACAAACCATAACATGTTTAAATGAGTTCACGAAGACTCAACAAAAGACCTTAAACAAACCCGAGCTTAGAAACATGTATCCCATCCAGGAATAGGATACATCTCCTAAACTCTATGACCACGGATGACATCTCTTATTTATACGCAGCTTGAAAACATGCAACACTTGCCATATCCACTTAGTTCCCTGAAATACATGTAATTTGAAAAACAACAACAAAAGTTGAGCGAGTTCATGTGTATGTGTGTATGAATAAACCTTTAAAGTATGTATGTATGTATGTATGTCCCTGGTATGTAGTAATAAGGAAAAACAGATCACCAATGGGTTGCAAAGCCAATGGTATGTGTGAAATGGTGCAGGAAGACTCAAACCTAGCAAATTTATACCGGGCCTCCGGCTGGAAGACATAGTCACCCTATGGGCCACCCTGGTCCCCATGGGTGTGGGCTCGCTGCACCCAAATAGATCTATCACTCATGTCCCTCAGTCCTACGACGAGGATTATTGGCCTTAAGTATTATACCCACCTTTCACATGATCAAGCAGTATACCCTCCTTAGCTAACCATACCATGTATAAAATGTTTGTAACAATTGTAACATGTATTTCACCCCCGAAGTATAAAACTGAAAACAATTAAAGGAAAAGGGGGACATGAACTCACAGTATTGCGTCTTCAGAATCGTAACCCAAATCTCCTCAGCGAACATGACTCCCTACAATGTACTATGTCTATTAGACGAACGGGCCGTGCCTTGCCTATGTATTTACGTGTTTGGGTTACGTTTCTTATGTTCACAATATTATTCCAAGTTATAATTACTTGTTAAAATAATATTTATTTTAACTTTAAATTATATTTAGTTTTGGAATAATTGTTTAAGCAATATTTTGTAATAATACTTCTCAAGTATTTCCTTCCCAAGGATGGGGGTATTCTCATACATGTGTACTCGTATTCTTGTATTTTGTAGTTTTCAAAATAATATATTTTCAAGTCTAACTTAGAAAATATATATCTAAACTTATTTTGTCCAAAAATATTGTATTTCAAGAAAATATATATATCTTTCTCAAAAATCATATATCTTCTAAATATTCAAGAAAATATATTTTACTCCCAAAAATAATATATTTTCGCTTTGTCAAAATATGATATAACTTTGTAATATTTACAAAAATCATATTTTCACTTCTTGTATCCAAAATAATATTTACCAAAAATAATATTTATAATGGTATTCTCCGGAATATTTCACAAGTTACGTTCTTGCGTTCGATTTCACAATATTAAGTGTGTAACTTATATATATTTATCCCTTGTGATTTTTGGTATTATTTTGGATTGCAAATTCTTGGTATTTTGTTGAGTTATATTCCTTTAAATCGTAAATTAATATAACTAATACACCAAGTATTCAAATAATCACACACAATGTGTAAATATATATTCTAAATACATATTAATCCCTTTTTATTTATAAAACCTACCTCCAATACTTGTATTTTTGTAACACTTTCTATGGCTAGGTTTATATTGAAAATCATAGTTAAAACATACTTGTGAATAGTTGTTTAGAAAATATTTTTCTAAGTGTTTGTATTTTTAGAAAATTTTGCCATAGTTTCCCCTAAAAATGGAGGTGTCCATGCTATTAAAGCATATCATTTTCTTTTCAAAAATCATCATAAACAATCAACAATCAATTTACACTTACCACGTGCTAAAACAAAGCTATCTACATAATGATCATGAACTTGAGTTTTCATAAAAACTTTTAGCAACTTGGTAGTATGTTTAGTAGACTTAGTTACCCTTTAAAGTGTGTTTATTTCTTTAAAAATCTCATTCTTAAATAATTTAGGTGTTTTCAACTTGTAAGCATATTTTACAAAAACGTTTCTTTGTGAGATCTTCTTGATTCATAAGTGTTTTTACACTTGTTTTACCACTAAAAATAGTGTTTGTTTAAGTAATAACCAAGATCTTCTAAAAATCATATTTTGAACTTGGTTCTTTTGGAAAACCACTCATGAATCTTAGATCCATAAGATTATTATCTCATTTTGATTATTATTTTTCAATAAATCACTTATTCTTCAAGTTCATGCTTATATATGAGGATGATCATCTTGTGTTATCACATAATCATCCTCTTACTTTCTAGATCATGTGTTTAATCACAATCTAGCAAGCTCCTTATGATGATCAACATCATAATCTCAAGTAAACAACAATCAAACTTCATACATACACTAAACAACATATTTTCATTATATATCAAGCTTATGTTCACGATTCATGTTTATGTCTTTTAGTGTTCATCAAGTTTATCAATGTTCATCATTATTTAACCAACAACATATGAAGTAAATAAAGATCATGAGAGTCTTACAACTAGCACCAAGCTAGGGGAAGAACACTTGATGATGATGATAACAAAAGTGGAGGATAAAAGCAATCGGGAGAGGTCCTTCAATCTTCAAGACCACCAAACCTTCTTATATGGCTCCTTACACCTTGTGTACACTTGGAAATGGATGAACTTGAAATGAAAATGGGGGTGGTGGTGGTGCTAGTTCTCGGCCGAAGTGGGGAGAAGGAGAAGGAGAGAGATGGTGAAGTGAAGTGTGGTGATTATGATCCTCCATGTTCTTCTTATACACACATTAGAGCTCTTAACCAATGGTTTTTATGTCCCCTAAGTACACATCAAATCTCTACTCAATCTTTAGAAGATCAAGTGAGATCAAATGGGATTTGTTGTGATCAAGGGTGGAGCCACATGTGACCGTCCACCATGGTGGGGGGATCTCTAGTTTGGTTTTAATGTTTAGTTACGTGTCTAGGTTAGATTTCAAGTATATCAGTTAGTGTTTATGTGTATTTGATGTTATATAGTGTGTTAGGGTGTTCGGAGATCATAACTAGCTCAGAAACATTAAAACAATGCTTCTAGTAAAATGTTGGTGTTTCGGGTAGTGTCCGGTTGTTCGGTTAGATACCGGTTCGTTAAAGTGTCAACCTATTCCGTTTAGTGATCTTTAAGTACCCTTTTGTGATACTTTTAATTCCCGACACTTAGGAAAGCATACAGGACCATTTTGCCATATTTTTGCATGATACTAGCTCATTTAAATGCTGAATTTTGCTGAAATGTGCTGAATTCTGCACTTTATGTGGGTTTTAGGCACTTTCCGGCTCTTAAACTATCACCTAGTGAAGCAGTTTTATGATCCTTACTTTCCTACACACTATACTAGTGTAGAACTTGGTTTCCGGCTCATACTGGGTCTCAAAACACTGTCTGTCTATGTACTGAACATCGTCAGCGTTTTTCTGAGTTATCCGTTAACTGTGCTTTGTGCATCATGTATGTCAATAAAGTTTGCATGTGAGAATGATGTGACAACATGAAATGTGATGCACATGTATGTATGATACAGAAATCAGAAAGCAGTGTAAGTTATCAGTTGTAATTAAGCACAGTTATTAAGCACTAATCAATATTAATTAATTATACGGATACCTGGATTTTTGACAGTTGTCACAACAAAGAACATGACAATTCCTTAATTATGCAACTTTAGTTATCCAAATCTGATTTATATCAGATCAAAAAGAAAATTGATGGATACAAGGATATGGTGGAGGCCAAAAAACCTGATATCTGATAGTTACATAAAGATTTGAGTCAAGAGAAATGTAGGCATCTCCATTTTAAAGAGCTTTCTAAAAAATTAACTGCTGAACTTGATTTACTAAAATTAACTTTTGAAAATGCAAACTTTAATTTTTGAAAATTCAATGTTTCTAGTGAAAAAGTTGAAACCATGATAAATAAGCAGTTACAGTTCAGTAAGAAAGAAACTAGGAATAAAGGTCTAGAGACGTCAAGGTCAAGCCAGTTAAAACCGCAAAAATTAAAATCTCAAAGACTAAAAAGAATGAAACAAAGACAACCGAACCAACATCTGCACCTGTTTTTTTTTTAAATCAGAGAACGTCTCTAAGCAAACAGAGACATTGAGTTTTGAGAAAAATGCAGAGGTTGATAAACATTTTCAGGTTTTAAATCCTAATGAACAAAGAGTTTTTGAAAATCAAACTGAAAGTCATTTTTTAAATGAAACGGCAAATAAACCAACTAAGCCAGCTGCACCATATAACTGCAAATGTGAATCACCTACAGCAACTGATTCTGAGAAATTGGAATCAGTTGAGTTTAGTGAATCTAGCTGTGAGTGCTCTGGAGCAGCTAAATGAACAACAGAGGATTCAGCAGAGCCACTACAAAAAGAATGTACCTCAAGTGGTTCAGCTGAATCAAGCAGTGAAACATTGACTGAGCCCATAACTTCTGAAATTGATACAACAAGGCCAGTCGAAAATGTAGACGAATGTGAGGAAGCCTTTTCAAGACAGTTGGTACAAGTGTGGTGAGGCCAATAGTCTTTGACTTTAAATGTGTGAACGATACTGATACTTCTACTTCGTGTGCAGATGAGATAAAGTTAGAGGATTGGGTTGAGAGGGATGATATTGTTTGCCAAGAAACTTCCGATGTTCCTTTGAAAACATCCACTTTGTTTGTTCATGCTTATCCATATGTGAAAAAGGCTGTTTCTGAGCCAGCTTTGAGCGGCCCGTCAAATAAATATGTGTTTACAAAACCAACATTTCCAAATGATATTGCTAAATCTAACACGGTTTTTAAAGATAAAAAAGGTGAATGTACAAACTGTTGTAAACAGGGACATATGAAGCAGGGTAGAAAGTTAGAAAAGTCTGCAAACAAATCATCCAACATATCCTATAACTCAAATTCATCATCGGTTGGGTCGAATGGAAAGGGATATGCTCCTTATGTAAAGAAGCAAACATGCTACAACTGTGCCATACCCGGCCACATTGCACAAAATTGCACACATCGTCCTTATATGCCACATTATACATAGAATCAGAGGGTTACACCAAAGGATAGGGATTGGAAAACCTAAGGCAATGATGAATAAGCATCCTAAGTTTAAACCATCTGATAGGGATTGGAATGTTGTGACAAAAGAAAACAAGCTTTGAAACCTAAACAAGTTTTGAAAATTAATAAGGTTGAAAAGTAAACAGTTTTTCCAAAGGCACCTAAGTAACTAGAAAAGCCTAAACAAATTTGGAAAGTAAAACATAAAGCAACGACATCACCAATCATTGAAACAAAAGGGGACATATGCTTACGGGAAGTATCTTATTTTGATGCTTCAGGAAATCCCAGGACCACAATGGCTTGGATACTGAAGGGGTAAGGTCCCAAAAACCTTGTAATAAGTACTTGGGACCATACCACAACCTCGTCTTTCAAGCCCTTTTTACCTTGCGCGGCCGCGCACTGGTTTTATAAAAGAAAGGCTTAAGGCAGATAGCACACAACACCCGTGCGCCAAAGGAAATCATAAATCCTTGCGCTTTCATAAAGGATGAAAATCCTAGGACAGGCATTCCCACTTAATAATATCCAGGCTTGGATATTATTTAACTGATACCACACGGTAAAGAATCACACCAGATTACAACAGTAATCTTCTAGAAGACTTAATCGTGCACCACCCAGACGGTTACAACCGTCTGGGCCACGTGTCATCTCCCCAACCTCCCTTAGAGTCACGGTGATGGCATGGAAATAGAAAGAAATCATCACTTGTCCACTTTCCACGTGGCAATTCCCCAGCCTTTGATCTAAACAACGATCCGTGTGCTCTCACGTCGGATCAAAGGAATTAACGATGGAGGAAAATAACCGCTACGGCGTTAGCATCTTCCGTCAACTTTTCAATAACAGGTTTTCCCTCCCAAAAACTCCCGGCTATAAATATGAGGATAATTCAGGTATGAAAGCAAGTTACACACACTTCTTCAATACATCTTCTTCTTCATAACCCATACTTATTCTCACACCGGAGTCGGGTCAAAGAGAGAACCCCTTTCTTCCCTTGGCGAGGCTAACGGTGCTTCTTTTTTGCAGAGTTTTATCGGAGAAGAAGGTCAATCATAATCGAATCAAACAAGAGAGAACGAACCCCTTTATGCAGATCCAAGCCCCCTAGATATTTCGATCCCGGTCGTTTATCTAGTGTTTCTTCATTGGCGCCCACCGTTTTTTCTCTGTTTCACCCGATTTTCTCTTGTTTTTCGATTCACTTCGTTGATTCCATTTGCTCATGGAAGAGACATCAGCTCACAGGCAAACTGGCCCTCGGCCGAAATTTGGTAACAACGTCCAACCTGAAGGAATTCCGGAGGAAGTCTCCGATGATAATGAGGTTCAATCCAATCGAGCAAACGATCCTGTCACTCCAGGAGTGTTACCAGCAAACCCTGCTCACTCAATTCTGCCACCAGGAGAAACTCCAATTTCCTGGTACGTCAGGTCTCAAGGGGCACTAAATGTAGTATACACACAGCTGTGTGCACAAACTGCTCCCTTGACTCAATCACGGAGACCATGATCTCGTGCTAATTCTTCCCAACGGGAGGATACATCTTACGAAAATACAGAGGTTTATGCCAGATCCACATCAAAAAATTAGTACACTCAGTCAGGAAGTCACCAGAGAGAGTATCATGATGAACCATACCCTCACCGAAGGCAATCGGTTCATACTAGGTTGGGTCCTCAGTGAAACACTCACACCGATGAATCCGATCCAACCTATCGTGTGAGTGAAAATACCAGTGTGTTTAGTCGCTTGCAGCCTAATTACAACAAATGCAGACCTCGTACGGTTTACAACACTGAGGCCGAGCATAATTACGATTTGATTTACCGCCCTGCGGAAGCAGCGGAAAATTCGAAATTCATCATGGAGATTGCTCTCGCGCCACTGGAGAAAGCAAAATTACCATCTCATGTGGGAAAGTTCAACGGGTTGACAGACCCGGATGATCATTTAAGAGTATTTACAAGCGCATGATTGGTTAGGGGTTGGACCCTACCACTATGGTGTCATCTCTTCGTGCAGACTCTTATTGGCGCGGCAAGAATCTGGTTCGATAATTTACCCATCGGGAACATCACATCATGGAAAGATCTGAGCAAGAAATTCCTGACTCATTTCAGTCAACAATGACGCTCCATCCGAGACACATCAGATGTCATGAACATTTGGCGTCATGACGACGAAAGTCTAGAGGACTTTATCACCCGATACAATAAAGAAGTGCTGGAAATCGGGGGGGTTCACTAGAAATTGATCCGCGCACAGTTCAAATACGCGGTCAGATGTGATGATATGATCAAGGTCCTGTCTGGGACAGAAGGCCTCCCAAAAAGTTGGGAGAAAGTGAAGGCAGCCGCAAAGGTTTATACACAAATAGAGAAGAACCTTACCACCAATAGGCCGCCGCCACCACACAATAGACCCGCAGACTTAGGCTCCACTGGCAGAAGAAAGTTTAAGAAATCGTCGCGTGATTCTAGCTCGACAAATCATTCGTCTGAAGATGCTCGAGCAACGATCAACAAACTTACCGCGCAAAGGGAGACCAAACAGGAGAATAGGGAGAGACAGTGGACTCCCTTAACTAAGACCCCGGCGGAAGTTTTGAGTACTGAAGACTATGAATTCAAACCTCCGATTCCCATGAAAAACAAGCGTGGACAAGACCCTGCCCAAAATTGCGAGTATCACAAGGCCAGCGGTCATACCACTAACAACTGCATTTCTCTACGCACAGAAATATAAAGAGTCCTCAAGAGCGGCGAACTCACACATTTACTCCAAAATGTGTGCAAAGAGATAAAGCAGATAACTCGGGGTGAGGAGGGCCTGAGCAAAAGGGCGAAAACTTAAGAGACAACTTTATGAATTCCCCGCGGGAAAACATGATCTATCAAACGAAGCGGGAAAGTTAGAGAGTAAGTTAAGTTTCATATATTTATATTAGCAAACTTTGTAATGGCCTCTATGCTCTATCCCTAAATAAAATAGCAAAGTTTCTATTATTCTCGTGTTTTTTTTACAAAGTGCATGCAATTTCTTTTAGTAAGCGCAAAAACATTATGGTAATTACAAAACAAGCCTCATGAACGGTCAGTGATCACGTCACAAACGACCATAAGTTCACACATGAGCTTTATACCAACTTCATTCGCCTTACTCAATAAAAGTAATTGTATACATACAAAATATTGTAAAACTAAAAAACACAACATACTATTCTCTGCGTACAAATACGCCTTGAAAACTATCAAACACGGCAGTGTTTTAGTTACTTGCGCAACAGCGCACCAACAAAGAAAGGGATATACATCCCAAATATTACAAGAAAATTGTTCAATACATTTTCAACCTACGCCAAATCTTCACCCTCATCCGGAAAGATTTCCTTTAGTTGTGCTACGTGATCATCAGATTACAGCGCAACATTTATCAGATCCATAACCGAAAGTTGCAAGTTGTTAAATTCTGCCTTTAAATCAGCAAGCGCAGCACCAGTATTCACGCCATAAGTTGCAGATTTGCTGATATCCCAATCAACCTTCAAAGCGCTATTTACATGATGAGAACATTCAGCATATCCTTGGGCGTACCAGTCCCTTCGCACAGCAACAAGTAAACGCGCAACGGTTTTATCCAACTCCTCAGAATTCAGCACTGATTCAGCAACCTATGAAAAATAGGTAAGGGTAAATAACAAGAAGGCGCATAAACTGTAACACCTGTGCCTCCACGGCCATCAAACAAATACCAAACCAATGAAATATTATATTTCATACTTGGGATTTGTAAAAATATGTGTATCATTTGCACATATCAATTTTTGTTCAATTCCAAACTCTAAATCGCTTTCTGGAAGGTTATACGCGCACCAATGCATAAATATAACCAGTTTAACGCAACAAACACTCCGGAATAGTGACATAGGCTTAAAATACCTTAAATAACCTTTACATAACTTAGAAATAAGTTTTGAAGGCTTTGGTATGGCAAAAACAAGTTAATTCGCTTACAGGGACTAAACTTGACAAACTGCGAAAGTATGCCAATTTGAACTGTAACAGACATTCCGGAACATGACCATAAGTTAAACATACCATAAATATCCTTTACATAGCTTAGAAATAGGCTTTGAGGGGTTCGGTATGCTAAAATAAACTTTTGGGGTCATTCAGGGACAAAAAGCGTCAAAAAGTGCACAAGTTTGCATTTTCGCGCATAACTTACGTTCTGAATACATCCGGACATCCAAAAATTTATGTAAGCACTAAAATATTTTATTTTAGTGTTTGGCATAAGAAAAATCCATTCATCACGCCATTTGGATCATTTTTCGCGCTTATGCGCATTCCGTCGTAATTAACCGAACAACGTAACCGTACGGCTAAACGAACCGACACCCGAGATATTTTTGAACACATTTTAAGTTCCCTATACTTTAACTTCATTTTAGAGCTTTGAATTGGGGTTAACGGGGCTTAAACGTGTCAAAAAAACACATCGAAAACCAAGTTTTGAGGTTGTAGGGACTGAAACTGTAAATCTGCCAAACTAGGTCCGTAAACAGGGGCCAGATGCAGCAAAACGTTTTTTTTCAGCTTTTAACAGCCCTTAACACTCTCCAAAGGCCAAGTGCCAAGTGTCAAACTCTTATGCTGGATGGCAAATGAGTTACCACAACTTTCCAACAAGTATACGGCTTAGATCGTGCCCCCTTTTCCAAGAAATGATCCTAACGGTTGTCCATTTACTATAAATACCCACATACCCCAACTTCATTTGTCACTAGAATCTGATCATTTGTGCTGTAAGTTGAAACCTTTGTTTCATACCTGAGCTATTTTGATCTAGATTAGCATTCGGGGACCCTTCGTAAGTGTTCCTTCGTTCTTTTATTGCTTTTCGAGTCCGAAAGTCGAACTTTGTTTGACTTTCTGCATTGACCAGTTTATGGTCGATGCGAAGTTCGTTTGAACTTCATAACGTGAGCGTGATCACGATGGTTATAGTCCTTAGTGACTATTCCTACTGATTACCACGTTATCTAGGCTCAGTGACGAGCCGTAGTTTCGATCAGAACACGTATTCTTGCGTATTTTGTAACCAAACTACTTGTGGGTATCAAGACCATTTGTTTTGATACCAAACCTGTTTTCTAAACTTAGTTAAGCATGTTTTAACATGCTTAGCTCGTCACTTTTAGTTTAGTGCTTATTTAGGGTCGTAAGGTAAGCGATCTAAACAATCGCTTATACTTTCGAACCCGACCCGTTTGGTCGATCATTAGGATCCGACCAAGCACTTTAGGTGACCATAGTTTATAGGGAATAACCTTACGAGGTTATACCTTATGGTCGCTTCGTTTAAGTAGTTGTATGATAGGTAGTTTATATGCCTTAGGTAAATTACCAAAATACCCCTTTGATGCCAAAATTCATTTTAGACATATGTAACATAACTTTTGACATCTAAACTGATTTGACAACAATATTAGACATGTTAAGGCATATGTTACTTGTCATAGGACTAGTTAGGCGGTCCGAACGCGTTTCACGCGAGCGACGCGTTAAAGTAGCATAAGCTACCTAAACGGGTCGTAATGGGTCATAAGCACTTATGTTAGGATTCATTTAGTATGTAGGCGTTGTTAAACCATATTACACGAGTTCCCATACTCATTTGGTTTACGAACCCTCATTCTATCCGATCTTCCGATTTAGGTCCGGTTTATTAATGTAGTTACCTATATTAGGTGCCGTTTGATATCCGTGATCTCTAGCATTGCTTGGTGGTTATCTTAGGACTTCTGAGCAATCTCAAGTGAGTACATAGACCCCTCTTTTACCGTTTTCAAACTGTTTTGGGGTGAAACACATGTGCCTACTTGTTACTTTCATGCTTTCACATCATATACATGCTATGTTCATTAGTACATTTATAGTACATGATTTCATTACATTTCATGCTATGTATGTCCATTTAGTTCATACTTAGTACATCGTTTCACATCACATCACATGCTATGTATGTTCATCTATTGCATACTTAGTACATTTGTTTTCATCACATGCTTACATTTTGATATGATATTTGGTTTGTATAAATGGAACAATACATTCATTAACACCGATCACGCCGTTCGTTAGTAGGTAGTGGTACCATAGGAATTGACAACTCCCGTTCCGGACATCCCGGGTAGGTGGGGATGAAAGGAATGACCGAATTCGATATACAGTTACAACAAGATAAACCTTTAATTTATTTAAGGGTTTATCGCCACAGTCTCAAGGCTTGGATGTATGCATTCTCACAATACCGCATAGATATTTGTATCAGTATAGCATGCATTTCCACAAAACATAGCTTTGATTTAAACCGTGTTTTACTTCAATACTTTGTTTTTGTGCATATGGTTTAGTTGATATATTTCACTAGCCATACATATCATTTTGGTTACACATTACATGGTTTACATTTGACACATAAACATTATTGACATTGGTTACACATTACATGATTTACATATTGACATAGACATTTTGACATATTATTCAATACATTTGGCAATTGGTTTAAACATAGACATCTTACATTGGTGGTTTGTTTGGGTAAGTGATTCGAGTAACGAGGCGTGTGTAATATGATACAAGCATGGTGGATACGCCGCTGGTACTTCCTATATATAAGTGATTGTATGGTATTACATATCGTAGCGTTATATGAACCATTTCAAATTGAGACATATAACATTTTATACAAATAACCTAATTTTCACAATACATTGTTTTACAAACAACTTAAATTATACAAACTCATTTTTATATGGTTATTCATTTAACCATACATTATTCTCTTATTTATACATATCATCTGATCTTATCATTTTTCAAATGATTTACAAGACAAATCAAATTACAAGGTTCATGACTAAACATTTTCTTAAACAATAAGTCATGAATCCTATTTTCATAAACCTATGTATCTCACAGGCATTTTTATGCTGACGTACCTATTTTCACATGTGTTTCAGGATATGATGCATAGGATTTATCAAGATACACTTAGGCGGACTTGGGCCTTAGCGACAATAAAAGATGCAAGACTAGTTATTTATGTTATGTTTCTTTGATTGTCATGACATTGTAACTACTTTAATCAATAAAACAATATTTCAATTTCCATGTGTTATGAAACAATGATTCTGTTACAACACTCCCCGACGTTTTCCGCCACGTGTTGTTGTTCTACGTGGTCGGGGTGTGACAGAAAAGTTGGTATCAGGGCTCATGGTTATAGGGAATTAGGTTATTAGTAATACTTTGACCTAGTCTATAACCTTCCTAGGACCCTAACGCGAGTTTACTTGCGTTTAGTCATAAAACAATACTGTCACCTATCCTTAGGCGACAACCACAACAAGAACATAAATTTCAAAACCGTTTTGAAAACTAATCATCTGTTCTAGGATGATTGATTACTAGGTTTTGAACCCTCTATTGTAAGGTTTTGAACCCCTTTGAGTTTTCAAAACCTCGTCAAGGTTTTGGGTTTTAAATAATGTGAACACGTGCAAACTGGAAGGGTGAATGCCTGTATTCTGGGTTTTCTGTCTAGGCAAGCAGTTCGTATACATCTCATCAGACGCGAGACCAGTTGTGCTTACCTGGGAATTCTTGGGATGAGTGTTCACTTATAGGCGAGCATGTCTTCGCGATACATTATTTTTGACCCATTTACTTTGATTTGTCACTGTCTCATTTGTTTGCCTTAGATAACAAACAAATGATCGCAAATTCTTATGCATTACCATTCTGCATTATTTACCCGATGACGTTTCACTTGTTTCTTCCTATGTCTTTCATTTTCTTCTAGAATGTCTCTTCCTCTCAGCACCGGTCAAATTTCCAAGCAAACAGCCAAATTTGCCCAACAAATAGGTGAAGTGATACTGAAGTCTGTGGATCTAGGCATTGCCATGTCTCGTCTCAAAAATGGAGCCACTCAGGAGCCACCAAAGGAAGAAGAAGCCAAGCCTTCACCTAAACCAAAGAAACGTAAGGCGTCAAGGAAACCCGCAGCAGTGGCACCAAAACAGGCAAGACCTAGCCAAATGACAGCACCACCAGCCAAGAAACCAATCAAGGAATCAAAGACCATGGATGAACAGGCTGGATCCCCTAAGAAGTCAAAGAAGCGAAAGGCTTCTCAGGACTTCGCCGTGGTCGCTCACAATGGTCGAGCCATCCCCAACCAACCAGCTCAACCCCCTGCTAGGAAGCCATACAACGGAACTGCACCCTTGTGCAACCAATGTAGCCTTCATCATCAGGCTAGTGTGAAGTGCCGCAATTGCCAAACTTGTGAACTTATAGGTCATACGGCAAGGGTTTGTCCAACTGCAGCAGTACCAAATCAAGCAGGACCAAATCAAGCAGGACCCATCCGGGTGGCAACACAACCTGTTAAGAAGCAATACAAGGGAACAGCCCCAATATGCGACAAATGTAATGCACACCACTTAGCTCACCTACGGTGTCGTCTGTGTGCATCATGTGGGCGACTCGGTCACCTGGCAAATGCTTGTCGATTTACCCCAAACCAAAGTGGTCCAAATCAACCCCAAGTCAACCCTACTCAAGCTCGCTTTCCGCCTGGATCGTGCTACAACTGTGGCGATACGAGCCATTTCAGGAACAAGTGCCCAAAGCTTGCTAATGCAAATCCAACCCACGGATGAGCAGTTGGCTGATTAGAAGATGTTGTTGTCTTATGCTTTTGTTTCTTATATTTCTTGTAATGTGAAACAATCTGTTTGATTATAAATAAATTGTTGTTCACAGTTCTGATATACGAGTGTAGTTACATGTGTGTATGACTTTTCCTATGATACCTACATCAAGGAACTATGTTCCTTACAAACTACTCTTGTGATTCTCCCTCTCAAATGATCACTCATGATTCCCCCAAAAATTTTAAGTACTCGTTTCATTCTAAGAAACGAAGTACATGAAATAAAGTGAAATTATGAGTAATCGTGCTTTTTACACATCTGCGCCATTAAATCCTTGGTTAGATAACTAAGGGTAGTTTCAAATCTCATACCCATTACGTTTTAATTTTCTCAACATACACAGTACAAGTATTTCAAAAACAATCTTCATGATCTCAAAACATTTCATATAGTTTGAAAACAATTTTTTTTCAAATGCATTGTCTATGTTATTTCAAAAACA